>VDFB02281492.1:685758452-685833431 GCA_007258455.2 Sequoia sempervirens
AATACCAAAGTTGCAACAAAAATGTTGTCAAATTCAAATTACAAGGATGACGTCCGTAAATGTAGCCTCACTAGTAGGGGCCAATTAACATAAAAGACCTTTAATCAATACCAAAAATAGTAGCCCGTCTTTGCTTTTAGAAACAAATAAAACCTAGGTTCTCGGCCACTGTATTTCTCTCTCTAAAAGAGTTTCTTGCAACATGACACCGATCAAGAAGATACTGGACTACGTAGATGCAGAGGACATAGGTTTTACGAAGAAACTTCTGGATGAGGGGGCACTGGAATCTCAACTGTCCCTTCAAGCATCTGAACTACTTTTTTCATTGATGGTCTCAGAGAGGAATCTTCTTGAATGCACCAAAGCCCCACCAACACCATTCTTTCCAACTGTCTTGCCTCAATACCCCTGCAATCTTGTTGCTTCACCAATTTTACAAGTTGACCATATTTGAAGCAATCGTACACCCATTCACACAAAACCATTTCATTTTCTGGAAGATGCAACTCGAACATTTTCCTGCAACAGATAATTTCCAAGAGCACCACTCCGAAGCTATACACGTCGACCCTGACAGTAACAGCCTTATTTTTGTGCCACTCTGGAGCTATGTAACCGATGGTGCCGCGGGCCACAGTAAAAGTTCTCGTCTGTTCTGCGCCAATCAATTTGGATATTCCAAAGTCGGCTATCTTAGCACGGTAATTTTCATCCAGAAGGATGTTTTCAGGCTTTATATCACAATGGAGTATAGAGATTTCGCACTCTTCATGCAGGTAGAGCATTCCCCTCGCAATACCCAAAGCTATCTGTACGCGCAGCTCCCATTCGAGATCTGTTGTACCCTAAAATAGGAAATTGTTCAGAGACTCTTTGGGCATGTACTGGTATATCAGAAGCCTCTGTGAGCCCTCGGTGCAGAAACCATAGAGTTGAACAAGATTTTTGTGATGGCTTGTCCCGATGATACCCATCTCTGTTCTGAACTTCTTTTCTCCATCTTGCTCTCTTCCTTGCTTGAGCAGATCGTCAAGTTTCTTCACAGCAATTGCTCGTCCGTCAGGTAAGACGCCCTTGTAGACCTTCCCAAAGGCCCCTCTCCCTATTTCTTGCTTGAAGCCTCCAGTCGCAGCGTCGATCTCTTGATAACTAAATGTCTTCAACCCCACTGAATTAGCTTTCTGATACTCTTGCAAGGATCTCAGCTTGGGTCGGCATGTATACAACCAAATTAATAACAAAATTACTGCAAAGACAAAGGAGCAACCGACAAAGCTTATGCCAACAACGACTAGCCCCTTCCTCTTCTTCTCTTTCTTCCTCTTGATCACCATGTCGTCCTTTCTTTGCATTGACGGCGTGGGGGAAACAGCATCGTAGACTTTTACAAAAGCTGTTGTTACGCTGTTTTCAGCGCCGTTCTTCATAGGCAGTTGTTTCATCCAACAATGTTCTCCATTTCTTGTAGAGGCGTAGACGGCCGCATCGCAAAAGCAATCTTCAAGGCATGCCTGCTTGCAAGCAGATGCATTTGTGAAATTCAATCTCACGTAATCATTTCCCTTAAAATCTACGTGCTCAATCGTATGCATTTTTGCGCCACTTGCACTGCAGCTCTGTTGCGGGAATGTGTTCTGACGGCATCCCATTGACGGATTACCACTGACCACAAAGTGGAATCCCGGAGGACAACTGCAATTCCTCGAAACGCCTGAGCCTCGGCAGATTCCATTGAGACCACACACCACAGACCCACAAGGACTACCTTGCTGCTGAGCAGAGTGGCTTATAACCAAGAGCAGATAAGCAACATATATGAGATGGAGGAGCGTTCTTTTAATTCCCATAGAGACAGACACAGCCATAGCCATATAGGGGAGAGGACCCAGTACCTGAGCATGTTTCAATAGTTGTGATAGTTGTTTATATAATGCCTAATATTTTTATCAATATTGGACCAATAGTTGTGACTTTAAAGTTGTTAGTGTTGATGATCACTACCCATAATTAAACAAAATGTATTCCTTTGATCTAAAAAGCAACCAATCATGTGATTCCACATCAGCACTCAATAAAACATGCTGTGAATTCACAAGTATTGGTCTCACTTTTTTTGGGCCTTTTTGGACACCTTGACAAAAAGCATGCTGATGTGGCATCATATTTGATGATGTGGCCCTGAAACCTTAGTTATAAGTAGGGGACTTGCCAAGTAAGCTGCTGTAAAAAATTGGGAGTGATTTGCAATTTCCACGTAGGATAATTAGAAGCAGTTAGGGTGCACAACTACTGGGTCCTTTCCCCTAATGAGGGCAAAGTCATTGAATGCGGATCAAATGAAACAGTTAGTATAATTTATACTGAAAGAAACTGTAATTACTCGTGAGAAATGCCGTCTGACAAACCCTTTCCGCCAGTCAAATTATTTTACAAAACAAAACAGTGAATGGCAGCCAGGTAATGTACGAGGACTTTTTGTTGTAAAGCACTTTCAAGACACGTATCTGGTCAATTCACCTGTAATTGTAGTTTTCACTTTTTACTAGGCCTATTTACATGAGGTACAATACACGGCTGTGGTGCAATCGTACGTTAAAAGGCGTAGAACACGCGGCAAGAAGACAAAATATGATAGAGGCTTGGTGGAATATTGCACTCAATGTCGTGCCATTACATGTGACCCAGGAAAAATTTACATGTATACGGCCATTCTTCCACTTATTAGGCGGGGACTTATGATTTCATCAAATGACATTAGTGGTGCGTTGGGGAGCGAGCGGGAAGGAAAAAATAAAGTTTTTTTAGGGTTTTGTTCATGTCTATTTTCTCCGTCTCCAAATGGACTGTTTATCCAGCTTCTGGTTAGTGCATAACTTTTCGGGGTCAAACATAGGACTTTTGTTTGTATAATGGGGAAAGAGGGCGAACGAAGAATCAAATAGGTTTGGTAAGTTTTATTTTTGTTTTTATTTTTTTTCCTTGATTACATACAAAAAGCGTGTATGGACAAGTGGTTGGGGCTTGGATGTATTAGGTATTGTGTGGAAATGATATGTCTATTATGAAATAAAGTGAATAAGGTATGAACGTCCATCAAATATTTTTAAGAGTGTTTAAATAATATGTTTAGAAATGTTATTGATATTTCTTGTTGTAAGTTTTCTTTTATTCAAACGTGTGTCAAAGGTTTGTTAAGGTAATATTTTAATATGATTTTTTTTGTTTTTTATTATTGAAATAATGCTGAGTATAAATAAAAGAATGTAGTTTAAATTACAAAGAAAATTGTTCACTAGATCAACAACATAGTATGTCAACAACTCAAACACGAAATGTTGAAGTTGATTAATAAAACAATCTACTTGTTTAAAATGACTTTTTTGTCTATGTTTTTTTTCAACTGCCTATAAAAAAATCTATTAAATACAACAATATTAATCTAACATTTTTATTGTTAGGATTTTTTTGGGCTTACACGATTTTGAAAAGAATCATTGGAAAGCTTATATGTTATCAATCCCATGAAATATTTTGATTCACATAGTATTCAATGAGAAATAGTATTCCAAATGATCAAATTGTGACCATAAATTGGGATAATGGTGGAAAATGTATGTCCGAGTTGGATGCATAAATATTTGTTGTAGTTGTTTACAAGGCTTTTACAAACTGGTAACAATGTGGTTGGGCTATTCTTGTTATTTTTAAAGGTCTCCAAGGTAATGCATACTATTTTTTGTATGCACGTCTAGCCACATTTGTGCATTGTATGCACTTGTTCTATCTATCTACATTATCACCAGGCATTGCCTTTCCTATATATGTTTTAATAGAACTTAATAACCTCTTCATAAGTCATCATTTTGGCGTGGGCAAGGTGGATATTGGAAAAATTCTTTAGATATTGACTTTATATTTGCATTTGTATCTAGTTGAAAAAGTTTAAACCCTTCTCAAAAATTGGTTTATGTACATTTTCCAGAGGAATTTTTTCGAATGGTGCATGTTGTTTCTTTTTGTATTGAAACAATGCAAACAAAGAGTGCAATAAGAATAAGGAAACATAGAGGTTGCCACGAGAATAATTACATAAAAAAATACCAAATACACCTTGTACAACTGGCAGCCATAAGCTTTTAAGGCATGGCAGAATACAATAACATTAAATGATAGCCATAAATCTAGCTTATGGAAAACATTCAATTTTGAATTTAAACATACACTATACCTACAATGAATAGAGAGAGTCTTTTCACGAAGTTGAAGCAATTAATACTTTATATTTTAGAAGTAAAATATAGTTACCACCTTTTGTGCCTCGCTTATGCCAAAATTATAGCTTTGAAACATGGTGTCAACATACATCAAAGAATAAAGGATCTTTGGAGTATTTCAAGGAAGTGCATACCATGATTGAATGATTATTTCTTGTTACCTATTATAGTCAAGTATGTCAACAAAAGACTTAGTCATTATTACAATATTTTTGGCCATGGTAAGAGGATATTGTCATCACGAAATATCGTACCATACCAAAATTATATGCATACATGCATATGCTAGAATTTTTTCTTTGGGTGACAACTTTATAGTTGGTGCATCTAAAATACTAATTTTATTTAATTATTGATTCTTTATTTAAAGGGGAAAAAATCATTGGATCAATGATCTTATGTGATAATCCTATCATGATAGGAAAAGTCATATTGTTCCTACTATGGGCAAGGATATCTAGATTTTAGTGTTTTTCTTTGATATTAGGGCATTTACCTACCGTTAATACTAGATTACTTACAATTCAAGTAGGAATGGGGATTAATATTTTTATTTGGATAAATTATCAATAACAATGTGTTCAAAATAATTCTTTAACTTTATCTTCTTTAATAATACATCGGAATCATACCAAGATGTAAAAATCTTTGAAGTTTTTATATAAATCTTCAATACTTGGTAGTGTACATTTTCCATCAATAAAGTGACAACTTTCTTTCATACTTGTGGCTTCTTTGGCTTCATATCATTCTTGTAGTTCATTGGTGCAGTGTTGGGGTTCCAACACAGCCTATTGTATATTTATTTCACAACAATGGGTTTCACTCTTCTCAATTTTCAAGGAAATCATCTTTCAAGGCAACTTTCACTCACAAGGAAACTTCTAGTTTTTAGTTTCACAGACCCAAACAAGGGAACTTACCATATTAAAAATCCTTAGGAACTCTATATCCCTCAAACAACTCATTATCCAAGCTTCATGCACCAACCAATGGCTATTTCTCATAAACTACCTTCAATGTTAGTAGGTCTCCAAATAGGGATTGTCCAACTAATCTTCCAAACCATAAGCAATAACCCAAAATTGAAAACACATTCAAGGACCCCTTTGGCTTGCCTAAAACATATTCCAAAATGGGTTATGGAGCCTTTTGTAACCTAAGGCTCAAATCTTATTGTCTCAGTACATAATTAGGCCTAAATTAGGCTTGGTTTATACAAGGTTTATTGATTCTGCCACCTCTAGACTAAAATTCACTTACCCATCACTTGAAAAAAATTTAGTTGGATCTACACATGCTCTACAAAAAATCACAAGATAATTCCCATGAATCCTTCATCAAACCCTAGCTGCTAGGCTCATTCTTTGCTCATAAACATTGTTTTATAGACTAGGCATCGGTGTATTTGCTCAAAACCTTATCTTCAGACCCTGTGACTTTGAGTAATTTTGGAGTACATATAAAAATTACTTTCCACCAACTTACATGGGTTTTCAATGGTGAAAATTGGAGTAATGCAATTTTGAAAGCTTGTTGTGGCCTTAAACTAGGGTTTTAACCCACGTTGAGAAAAATGGTTCCCAAATGCTCAAAACATAACCAAAATCAATGAAACTAGTTTTAAATGAAAGCATAATCACACATCCATCAATTAAAATGACTTCTCATCAAGTATCTAATTGTATAGGGCCATACGAAAGCTTGAAACAACACTTTACAAGTAATTTATGAGAAAAATCAAAGTTTTATTCATGATTTTCAATTACAATACAAACTCCTACTTTGCATCAAAGTATGAGAGGCTTATTTATTCATTATAATCACAAATAACTAAAAACCAAATGAATCTAACTAAATTCTTACCTACTTGACCCTTCACATTCGAATTTTGCACTTTTTTGCAATTTTTTACATATTGAGAACTTTTCCTTGACAACATTTTACAAGATTTTGATTCTAGAAAATCTTGAACCCCATAATGCCTAATGACCTCTAAAATGACTTAATACATGATAAAATGGTCTAATAAGACCTTATTCCATCGAAAAAACTCAAAAACACCTAAAAGATGTAAGACCTTGCCTCATATGTACTTAATAAGACCATAATTTTTTTCTATGTTTTTTCTTGAATTGCTAATTATGTATATTGTGGATAAAAAATAAGGTGATCTCTTGGAAATATTCTTGCATATAATTTTGATATTTTTTTCTACTGTCACTACCATGAAGGTGGATTTCACTCGTATGCTATGGAATGCAAATTGAGATTCTAAATGGAATATTATATAGTTAAAGCTTAGAATGCTTAGCTAAAGGATTAATGTGGTACACAATCGATAATAATGATTGGATTGGTAATGTGTAGGAAGGAAATGGTGTTAGCACGAGAAGAGAGAACCATCAAGAGTGAATCAAAAGACTACTTCAAGAGGATATAAATTTGACCCCATTTGGGGCCTAGAAACAAGTGGAGTTAATGTATTGGAGGACTAAGGTTGTGCAGGAATTTAGTTGGGATTCATGTGAGGTGTAAGTGGGGATTAGGTCTTGAAAACCGCTAGCTAAGTTTGAAACTCGGATGGAACCTTGAGTGGGCTCTTAATGAGAGTTATTGGTCAAATTTTTGGTTTACTATGCAAAAATAAACCCCCTAGGGTCTATACCATAGTGGTAGGGGTCAAGTGGGCATGCAATAGTTCCCCTACAACATGATTTGACCCTTGAAATGATATCATAATGAAAAGTGACGAATTTTGAGAAGAGGATGGAGTGTAAAGATGGAGTGGTTGTCCAAATGTATGTTCTCATTAATGGGGAAATGACCTTGATTGATGGGGAGAGGTACACTCCACACCTTCCCATCCAAGAGTTGTAATTTTTGAAACTTTAATATATTTGGAGAGGAAGGAGTGGGGTGTTACCCACTTCTCCCTTTAGAACTTAGTGAATATAGTAGGAAGAATGAGGAGATGAGAGGAGGAGCCATTTTTTTTGAAGAGATAGTGAGGAAAATGGCTTGATTGGAAGAGGAAAGGAGGATAAGAGAATTAAATTCTGGCACCCAAAAGCAAGAGATACTTTTCACTACTTCCAATTCTTTCATTTGTTCATTTGTAAGCAGGTGGCATGTTGTATGGGACATGATTAAAAGTAGAGAATCTAAATTCATGAAAGTCATGATATGTTAGTTTCATTCCTTTGTAAAAATGAGAAAAGACTCCATTTATCATCATGGAGCTCAAAGAATTCCTTACTCGGGGGTATGGCTAGAGTCCACGAGGCTCCATGACACCATTACGGTAGGTGGAGAGCAAGTCCCATTGATGTGTTTTTCTTTTCCGTTGGAAACTTGTATCAATCTAATTTGACTTTAATGTGATTGTATGCATATTAAGTCTTCAAAAGATGAACTATAAATCTAGTTGCAAATCTAAAAATTTAGGCTCTACTCATTGTCATGTATTCTTATTAAAATGTTGAACCAAAGATGTTCACTTATTGTCACTTTTACTTAAAGTTTTATGGATTAAATAAAGGAAAATTTGATATTCATTGTATTGAAAATGGCATACTCTTGTATTTAAAATTTAGCTGTTGAAGTGGTGTTCATCTTATATGTGATCTTGGTGAAAAAGTGTGCATGTTTACTTCTGTATGTATCTATGTGTCTACGATCTCTTCCAAGTTATAGTATGTGCGGTTATTTTTGTTGAGCCTCTAAAATTGGAAAATTCATAATGAAGATTTTCAAGTGGAGGATTTTGGTTAGCATTTTTCTTGCTCCTTGCATAAGAAAAGAGAAAAAAAGAAGAAAAATAAAATCAATATATATATATATACATATCTTTATGTTATAGTAAACAAGAGTGGTTACAAGAATATATCAAAAAATTTGGTACTCTATTCCATTAATTTCCACTACATGTAGCTCATGACTTCCATTGCCTAAGGATATTAATAAGCTAGGAGGCTTAGTAGAACTCCCCTTTCAATGTTATCACCTTAGAAGGGCTGCAAATAACTAAATCAGGTTGGACTCATAGAGAACAAGAAGATTGTAATGCATCTCGAGAACCTCTCCATCGAATCATCTGATAAGTAATTCTCAAAAAACTGTGTAGTTCTAGGTATGCAATTTGTGTAAAAGAAGGATTGAGAAGAATGATAATAGTAATATATATATACATATAATTGAATGGGTAAAAGTAAGAAGTTGAGTACACGAAGAGGGAAAATTTTGGGCCAAAAAAAGTTTCGATGGAAACACGTACACGTTATCTAAAAACGTGTATGCATTACAGATCGGGTACCTGAGCTAGAATCCGAACGCGTATGCGCTTAGCTACTGGTATGCAAACCAGAAATGCGTACGCGTTATAAAATGCATACGCATTTCAAAACACATACACATTTTTTGAAGGTATTTATTTTTTAAAAATAAACAGTTACGTTTCATTTTCATTCATTGTTTGAGCCGCACCAGAGAAGAGAGGTTCTTGATCGCGTATGCATTTCGAAGCTTGTGCTTGGTGAAAATTTTGACTTCCACCTACTCTCGTCAACACACCCGACCTCAGTGACCTCCAGGTTGGTTGAATTCTACCTTTTTTTGCTTTGTATCTTGTTTTTTTTCTTTGTAATTAGTATTCAGTTTTTGTTTATTCAGTGTGTTTTAGTTCAGTTTTTTATAGTTTTTAATTGCATTTAAAAAATAAAAAATGTCAATGAAACAAATAATGTTAAATTGTAAATTGAAAACCATAAAAAATAAACCTAAATTGGACACATTTAACTTAGAAATCAAAACCCTAGGTTACAAAATTTACATAGGTCCCTAAAAACTAATTTACATAGGTTAATCCTTGGTCCTAAACCCTAAAACGTAAACCTAAAGCCCCATTTACCCTAAAACGTAAACCTAAAACATGCTATTTACCCTAAAACATAAGTTACATAAAACCCTAAATTAGGGATCACAATTTATAGTCCATAGGTTCTACCTGTACACTTTGGTATGTCGTTGGTGATCCATGCAACTACCAATGAAATTCATAAAATTGACTAATAAAGGAGGTACAGACAATCGATACATAGATATATATATATATATATTAACCAACAAATTATTAATTTAATTATAATATATATTCACATAATATAAATTTGATAGCTAATTTTATCTCAGAAAACTTCATGATTGTATAATTTAACTTGAGAAAGTGTACTAGTGAAGTAAAATAATGTACCTCATGCGAAACTATGTGCTTGATTTAATAAATGTATATATCATGACACTAGTTGATATGAGCATTTAATCACTATATATCAATGTTATATTAGCTTATATAGTGCATGATGTATTCTCTTAAAAAAACATAGAAATGCAAGTCATACTTGTTAATCTAGACTATGTGCAATATGGATAGAGCTAGACACATAAATGTTATTAAATCAAATAAATATTAAAATCCGAAGCACGAATGATTTCTACCCAAATCTTATTTGGATGAGATCCTTTGTGAATTAAATGTAAGGATGCATTACGATCATATTCAAACCTTAATTTATAGGATATTATTCATAAGATCTATAGGTTGTGTGTAATCTAATTCCTATTTTAACTCTCATGTGTAATGACATTGTTCTAGATTAGGAAAACTAAATGTTGTACAGTTTCTCTAAACAAGTGTATCAAAGATAACTTGTAGCATGAACATTTCAATGGAAAATTCAAATTATTTTTTTGAGAAACTTGATATATGATGATTTGTAAATGCAAATGAATTCTATAACCAAAGGTTTATTTTCTAAGTTTATTTAAATTTATTGAATTGATCAATTGATTCCTCACTTAGTGGTAGTTAGGTTCTTTTTCGAAAACCCATGTGTCTAGAATTTATATAAATATGAAGGAAGAGTCTATGCCATAGAAAAGTTTCAAAAAATATACGATTACAATTTTTTTTTGGTCTAAATCACTTTAGATCCCCTCTTCCTTTTTAAATCATCCAAGAGTGCATAGAGGTCCAAATAGGTGAACAAAATCCATCGTAACTTAATAACTTAGTTATATAATTGAAATATAAAATTCCTAATTATTGCAAAATCCATCATAACTCAACAACTTAGTTATAATTGAAATCCAATTTATTCCTAATTGTTGATATATTGAAGCTATTCCTAGAATGTCACATATTTTATTCAAAGCACTAAGTTTAGGTGGTAGGGTTTCTCATTTACTTGTAAAAATTTATTAAAAAACCATACAAATGCAAGTCATACAAGTGTTGATCTAGACTATGTGCAATATGGATAGAGCTAGACAAGTTGTATAAATGCTATTAAATCAAATAAAAATTAAAATGTGAAGCATGAATGATTTCTACCCAAATCTTATTTGGATTCAAGATCCTTTGTGAATTAAATGTAAGGATGCATTATGATAATATTCAAACCTTAATTTATAGGATATTATTCATAAGATCTATAGGTTGTGTGTTTAATCTAATTCCTATTTTAACTCTCATGTGTAGTGGCATTGTTATAGATTAGGAAAACTAAATGTTGTACTTTCTCTAAATTAGTGTATCAAAGATAACTTGTAGCATGAACATTTCAATGGAAAATTCAAATTAATTTTTTGAAAAACTTGATAGATGACAATTTGTAAATGCAAGTGAATTCTATAACCAAAGGTTTATTTTCTAAGTTTATTTAAATTTATTGTTCATTGATCAATTGATTCCTCACTTAGCGGTAGTTAGGTTCTTTTTTGAAAACCCATGTGCCTAGAATTTATATAAATATGAAGAGTCTATGCCATAGAAAAGTTTCAAAAAATATATGATTACAAAAAAAATTGGGTCTAAATCACTTTAGATCCCCTCTCCCTTTTTAAATCATCCAAGAGTGCGTAGAGGTCCAAATAGGTTCAAAATCCATCGTAACTCAACAACTTAGTTATAATTGAAATCTAAACCCTAAACCCGAAGAGCATTCATTTTTTTGTAGGACCTTAAAATGAATTTTGGTTTCCTTAGGCAACTCCACAAAATTTTATTCCCTTAAGCCATGGAACATTTTGTCCTAGGTCCTTACTAGACATAGATCCCCTTAAGCCATCCTATCACCCTAAATCATAAATTGATGTCTTAAGGGGTCCTAATAATGACATTTCTTAAGGGGATCAAAGAAGTTCTCAAAATTTGGTGAATAGAGTTGAAGCTCATCTTTGTTTATTTTGTACATTGTAATTAGGTCACTAGCATATATCTATGTGTCCCTTTAAATGTATTCTATTAAATTTTCATTCTTATTGATCTTTAGTATTCTTTGAAAACAATGAATGAGATTATAAATTTTAATGTTAGTGTTAAACTTATAATTTCTTCTTAACTAATTTGTCCCACTATAGAGAACTTCTATATCTTATCATGCAATTTGAAAATTTAGATAAATCAATTTATGTCATCGGATTTAATTAAATTCTATGTCATACTTGACTAATACATCTATTCATTTTGTTGTAGGACCTTAAAATGAAATTTGGTTGCCTTAGGCAACTCCACTAAATTTTATTCCCTTAAGCCATGGACCATTTTTTCCTAGGACCTTACTATACATAGATCCCCTTAAAAGCCATCCTATCGCCCTAAATCGTAAATCGATGTCTTAAGGGGGAATTTTCCATTTCTTAAGGGGATCAAATAAGTTCTCAAAATTTGGTGAATAGAGCTTGACTCATCTTTTTTATATAATTTGTACATTGCAATTAGGTCACTAGCATATATATCTATGTGTCCCTTTCAATGTATTCTATTAATTTTTCATTCTTATCTTTATTATTATTTGAAAATAATGAATGAGATTAAATAATTTTTAATAAAACCCCATAATTTCATTTCTACCCTTCATATTAACAACCCCACACTGGACTCAATTTAATGTGTGTACATGTTATATGAATTTTTAATGTTATGGATTTTTTAATGTTATAAATTGAATGGTCTTCAAATGAAATATATTTTGAATTTGTGCATGTTCAATGTGATTTTTAAATAACTTTCAAATTGTGTGCATTATTTAATTAGTTTGTTGATATATATTTTTTAATTGTTTAACATGCAGTTGCCATATCATTGCTCAGATGGATCCCCTATTTAATTTGGAGGATTTCATGCGTGATCAAGAAATCCCATTAGATCCTGACATACATCCTAGTCCACCACATGAACAGAACCCTAGCACACCTCCACATTCTCCACCGCCTAACCCACCACCCCTCCTCTAGTTGACTAGGATAAACTAAGAGAGAATATTGGAGCAAAACTGATTGTCATTCAAGGAAATATAGATCTCATAAAAAATGAGACTAGAGTCCCTCCACATCTCATACGGTTTGCATCTACGATGCAAACTGTTGTCGATTATGTTTGATCTATCGATGCGGACCTAGATAGGTTCCATCGATGGAGAGAAGATATGAGATAATTCTATGTGGATGGATTTTCATATAAAGAAATCAATGGCCTAAAAATTTCTAAACAAGCCATATGCCAATATTTTGTGAACCCCCAAACAAACCAACCAATACCACCCACAAAAAAATGAATTTCAATTTTATGGTGTAGGCACCAAAAGATAGCAGCTCATTTTTGGGAGAGATGGTGGATGGTGTTTGATACTCCACCACATGGCAACAGGGAGGTGCCCTTATAGTTTTTGAGAAAGTTATGGGCTGAGTTTGAGTTGGGTGAAAAACCCAACTATTTTGATATGAGGTCATTTCAGGGAGCTGGGCGTGGCATGCCCCAACATAGACTAGGAGAACGTGTCGATCCTCAGCGACATGCTCTAGTTGCTCCTATTGTTCCTCCTCCTTCTCCTGGTGTTCCCCTTGCATTTCAACAATAAACCATGTTGTCAACATTAGGAGCATTGAGTTCACTTTCAGGACATCTCACTCAGCAGACTACACACGCTACCACTAAAGTGGCCAATAGAGAGCATGGAGGCTTGGGCTATAGGGATACTCAGGAATCCACTTCAGGTGAGGCACATGCATCTGGGATGGGGTCATACCTAAATTTACTATATTATGAGGATCGTCCTACACAGGTATGTTATTCTTTTGAACTTAAATTTAATTCAAGTTTGAAATGTAGAAAATTCTTGTAAATAATAACATCAAACCATATATATAATATAATATTAATTAAAAAAAGTTTGTGTTTGGTGTAGAAACATGATGACATGATGCTTGAAACTCAATCTGATCATCATGTGTATATGTCGAGTGCTGTAGATCTATGCTCACCTTTTGGACAGGTACTTGAACCAAAATTTATTAAATAATTTGTGTGGATATATATATCTAATTTAATTTGAATTTTTACACATGTGTGAATTGATATATTATATCTAGATGCAAGGAGGTCATACTATTCCTAGTATTGACCAACCATAAGTTACAGTGGTGAGCGGTTCTGAGACATCATTAGCTCAGGTGCATGCTTTCAAAAGTTTGTTAAGTTTAAATTAAATACACATCATAGATTTAATTTAATTTTTTCATTTACATACACATGTGTCAATGATCTATACAAGTTTTTGTACATCTATATGCAGGGATTTGATGAGATACCCATGGCGGGCTGTGCACCTAAGACATCATCAAAATTTATGCATGGGCAATCTCAGGTGCATGATCATGAGGTCATATCATTTGAGGTTGTAAAATTTACTTTAAATCTCCTATACAATTTTTACAAACCTTTTATATATATATATTCGAGGTTTTCACATATTGTTTGCTTTATATGAATATGCAAGATATAGTGGATCAGGCATTTGCATCTTCTCAACTAATAGTTATGCTACCCATTGAAGAAAATGTGCCAGTTGATTCACATGACCATATGGTAATTTATGCATACTAGAAATCATTTTTACTATATTTACTCGATATTTAATTAGTTTTTTTTTTATCTAAAAGTTTATATTTTCAATTTTAAATATGTTTAATTATATCAAAAATTCTTAAATAAATTTAAATCTAATTTCAAGTTTCTTATACCTCTTACAACATGATGTGGGTACATCTAGTCGACATGGAACAAAGAGGAGACTTGATATGACTGGTCAACTTGATAGTTAGATGGTTTTAAATTTTATGGACTATAGATCTCTAGAGTTTTATTTAAATATGTGTTGGAATTGACATATAAATTTTATGGACTATCTAGATCTCTAGTTTTATTTTGAACATGTTATTATCATATGTGTGTTTATTTATATCAGTTGACTTTAATATGATGATTATATATATGCAGTCAATTATGAGATCGTGTTATGTTCATTTTCATGATTATATGCATTCATGCATATCTATATTTATATTTTATCTAATTTTCAAGTAATACATGCACTATATAAATTCCTATCTAGAATCAAATTTCATATATATAATTTATCACATGGTTAGGTGACAAATTAAAACATTCCTTAAATAGTTTCTTAAATCATATTCATAATAAATTAAGGGCAAGTAATTTTAACTATTTTCCAATTACATAGCAAATATTTGAATCAATTAACAAAAAACTATCTCCTTGTATGTATAAAATGTGGTAAATAGAAGACATGAAACATGTATAATCTATAAAATTGGAACAAGATATTTAAAAAGTGACATCGAACAAACATATATAATGTACATCAAGATGTTTAATACAACTATATAACATGATGAAACATATATGTGCATGTAGATAAAATTAAAGCTTATCAACTTTTAGGTGAATACCAAAAATTGATATTTACATAGTCTCTTGATAAAATAGTTTTTCAGTTCAACAATCAGGTGAACCGACTCGATCGAGAACCGATCAATGCTCGAATTACTATGGATCATTCAATCAAATCGATGGGCTCGATCGTCAGGGTCCATCCCTGGGATCAAATGATGTTATCCTCGAGATCGGATCAGGGATAGAGGATATAAACAAAGGGGATCAGAGATAAAGGGGATCAGAAGGATCATAGGATATAAACGATCTCCAGGATCGAAGATCTCACAAGATAAACTCGAAGATCCACTCCGCTTCAACAAAGATAAAATCGTCCGAGAAGTTAATCCATCAGATTAAGAATCTCGAAAAGTCGATCACGAGAAGTGTCAGAACAACAAAGAATCTCGAAAGGTAAGATAAAGAGATTATCCATCTTCCGTAATCTCAAAAGTCGTCCGTCGTCCGAAGAGATGTCAAACAGATAAAGATAAAATGCGATCAAAGAGATTAATAAAATAAGGTCGCGGAGAATCAAAAGTAGATCCGAGATTATCCGCTCTTTCAATAATCGTCGGTCCGAGATCTAAAAGATGGATCCGGAGATTAATCGGAAATAACAAAAGGATCTCGAGATCGTCCGAGATGTCGAAATAACCGAAAGGATCTCGAAGAAATCGTCCGAGAATCTCGCGTCGTCGAGATCCCCATAATCTCTCGCTCTCGGAACCAAAGATGCGCTCGAAATCTCGAAATCTTTCGAATCCGTGCCGATCACGAAAATAAAGATAACTCCGGAGTCAAAGTCGTCCGAGAATAAAGTCGTCCGAGATTAAAAGAAATCGTCGCAAAGTAAAATAACTCCCGAATCATCGATCGTCCGATAAATCCTAAAGAGATTGAGGGGTCCTAAGAGGATGGATTAATGGTACACAAGAGGATGACTTAAGGGGTTTTAAGAGAATGGCTTAAAGGGATATGAAATCAATTATAAAGTATCAATTAAATGTATCTAGAACTATATATAGTTACCTATCTCTAGATTCGAATTCCATCGTAATATATGTCCATCTCCTCTCTTTTTTGTAAAGCATCTAATTTTGGGAGACCTGAAACAAAAAGTGATATAAAAATTTAATTAGGAAATGATTAAAGATAAATATATATATACAAATAGATATACTTACCAATATTTATTTACTCTATTGTACCATCTGCATGCTCTCTTTTTTGTAATGCGTCTATGATTGCCTCATGATCATCCATTAAAAGTGTCTATAAAAATTTATTAGTAGGCCTCCCTTGATATCTAAATAGTTTTATATTGGTTGCCAAAATCAAATGTGAATAATGTAATCTTCTTGTGTCTTTCATAATCTTCAAAGGCAGGCAATCCATTCTTTCTCATCAAATATTTTTGAATCCAGGTGCCAACAACAACCACTGAACCAGTTGGATACTCAAAGTTGTCATCATCCACTCTAGTATGTACCAAATTATGTTTTATCTCAACACATCTAGCCAATCAGTACTTTGTCTGCTCTTCATTCCCTTGAGGTGCAACAACATACACATGTCCTGCAAAAATAAATACAAAATTCAATAAAGAGTGACTTATATTTAACTCACATATAAACATGCATACATACAAAATTCAACTCAATAAATAATGTACCTTCTTGTAAAAGATCCGAAATATGATCATAATCATCTGATGCAAACACTTGATTATCTTCAATTGTCATTTCATGTTGAACATGTGTCGATGTAGGTGTTAAAGCTCTTTGTTGCCATTGTTCGACCTATTCCATATTTTAACATGCCTGCCAATCACCTACAATACAAAATTGACAAAAGAATGCCAACTCCCTTGTCCATATTGTCCATGTGTTTGTATTTGAACTCGTAAATGAATTCCATTTTGTAGTTCCATTAATTGTTTCACAATCTTTTTGAGAAAAAAATATCATTTTCTTCAACTAACCAAAAGAAGCGTCAAATTATTGAGCTCTCACTTGTTCTTGTAGATAATTTGGTATTGCACCAATCTACAATTGCATGTGCATCTCTAAATTTCGTAGCATCCTCAAATTTTAGTTGCTCTCTAGCAAGAGCTCTTTTCACACATGCACCTGCTCCATAGTGTTCTCCCTTACTATGACCGTCTTCAAAAAATCTCCATATGTGTTGGATATTATTTTCCTTATGAACTCTACATAACAAATAAAAAATTCTAGCATTTTTGAATTGACCCGTGCAATTATTTGACTATATGAGATGTTCTAGCATTTGAATTCCTCTCTCTTTTAAATTTTTATAAAATATATCAAAACAATATTGTACAAACTCAGATGAATGTAATCAATTATCACTTACATAAAAATGGTACTCTCTCAAAAATTTTCTATTATCTTCTGTACTATCTTCAACATGTCTATAAACAATGTGAACAAATATAGCTACTTGCATTGAATTATAATACTGTGATTGAATTTCTTCTTGTGGAGCAAGAGTATAATTTTCAGCAAAATCAACAATTGACAATATAGTTCCAATTGGGAATATGTTTTTACATAAACGAAATTTATTATCAAGCCAATGCGCATTCTGAGAGTGTTGAACATATTTAGTTACAAAATTATCTTTAAATTCAATAATAAAATCATGCACACTAACTTTTTCCACAATTAGCTCAACACATTTTCTAGTTTTTCCATCTTTTAAAGAATACTCAATATTTTTAATTTTTTTTACATCCACTAATTGTTTTCCAAATTCATCTGAACTACTTTCATGCATACATTCTCCTAATAATGAAAAGTTACCACATTGATCACATTCTCCAAAAATGCATGCTTTTAAAAAAAATGAGTTTCCATTTAAAGAGGGATTACACAACAAACCTGCTATAAAATCTTTGATTCTTTTAGATGGCATATTAATACCACAAATGTCCGACATAATTTGGTTAGCATGCAAAGTGCATTGTATATATCGAAATATATCATAATAATAATGAATTATACATGAGTCTTACAACAACAAGAGATTCATTGCTTATTAATTCTAACATAAAAAGGTTTGCACTTTTCAAATGATCTTTGAAGTTTATGCTAATATTCAATGGTAAGATTGAAGCATCTAATTTTTTTTTATATAATTCAGTTTGAGTCATATCTAAGAGATGCTTTGGATGAGGTTCATGAATTTTGGAACCCACCCTTAATTTTAAGACATCTCTAATGTTAGGTGATACTCTTGTATTATCATGCAAAAAAAATTCAATTAAAGATTTAATTTCATTAGTTAATTTCATGTCTGATCTTGGGAGTCTACCACTAAAACTCCAACATTGATTAATAGGATCCTTTTCAATACTTTCTCTTCTTTTAGCAGCTCTTATCAAAGTTCTAGGATTTAAGTTTATACATTTACTAATCTTAATTAACATTCTTTTATTTGAAGCTACTTTATCAACTAGAGCAGTTGTTATTGCATGATGAGCCACATTCTTATCTTTTGATCGACTTTTATTACCAATAACATCAATAGCATTAGCAACATTAGATATGACTTGTTCTACTGAATCATCTTTCTTTTTTGGTTTTACAAAAACACCTATTTTTTTCATCACTTTTCTCATTTTCAATATTCTCATCAATTGCACCATGAGTTGACATTGGAATCCTAATTTCTTTCTATAAAAAAACATTATATATATTTTATTTCCATAATTTCTAATTTGTTTTGAAGAAAATTTACCATGAAGGTTATCTAGAACATCTATTTCAATTGTAAAAAAAACATTTTCACCTTCATCCATAGATTGAGTTTTATTTTCATTCACACAAGGGGTTTCATTTTCATTTTCAAATGTAAAAGGGATTTCATACTCATTTTCATCAATATTAGGGATTTCATTCTCATTTACATTCTCATAAGATATAATTTCATCATTTTCTTGTTTCTGCATTGTTTCAACCCTAATATTATTGATCTCATCAATGGTGTATCCTGCTTCATCTAAACAAGCAATATCAATATTATGAAAACTTGGGTTTGAACACATACCTGGATAGATTGTTTGAATAGGTGAATTTTCCATATCATTGGGAGGTGGATTTGAAGACACAGCCGAAGTTGTTTGCATATCATTCAAAGTTGAAGTTGAAGGCACAATTGGTTTGTCTCCGTAATTGCATTTTCTTCCATATTCACCATCTCCACATTTGCATCATCTACATTCATTTCATCATTCATGGCTTCCTCTTCAACATTATTGGAACTAGATGCTTCCAAATATTTCATTTGATGAATCATTTTTCTCCTTTCCCTTTGTCTTTTTGCCTCCTTATCTTTATTTGCTTGAATTTCTTCAGGTGGCATTAACTTTCTACATCCTTTTTTTGTCTTTGCTTATCACCCATGGTTACCAAACCCTCTTTGATGAAAAAAAAATAATTTAAGAAACATTTTTTCAAATTTCCACCTCTTTCAAATATTCAAATTAAACTATGTACTATGAAGATCATTTTTTCTATAATCTTTGAAGTACAAAAACATCATGAGTACATCCAAAAATTCACTTTTTCCAAATTTTTTTGTAAAAAGTTTTTGCACTTGATTCCACTTCAGAAAATTCAACCTGCACTTTGTCCCTTCCAACAATTTGAATAGAATATGCCCCACACAAGACAAATTTGTAATAAAAAACACAGAAAATGGCACTTTCAGACCATACTACAGAAAAGGAATGTTGCAGGAAAATCGTGTTTTACTAGTATTTTCCAAATTAGAGAAAAACAACTATATTAGAAACACGTACGCGTTATCAAAATGCATACACATTATGTTCAAGAAACACATATGTGTTTCATAATGCGTACACATTGCATTTTCCCAACGAGTCAATGGTTAACGCGTATCCGTTATGAAACGCATATGCATTTCATATGAATAACGCTTACGCGTTTATGTAACACGTACACATTATTTAAAATTAGAATTTCCACACCACATCCAACCTTGGTTTTAGGCTTGGGAAAGAATTGGCAATCCGAGCCTTAGCCTTTGACCCGCAACTAAAAAACTAAGGCAGATTGAAGAAGAATGTCCAACTTTGACAACATAGTTGATGGACTTTTTTTCTGAATGAATCTATAAAATTTAAACCTGGCATTAGAGAACACAATGTCTACTTTCTAAATATATAAATTTTGTTAAGATTGGATTATTTTTTCTATTTTTTAATTAATTTCTAAGCAAACTAGTCCTTAAACTTGGGGTGATCCCACAATATTGGTTTACAATTTTTGGCCAAACTGGGCACTAAAATATATTTTTTTAACTAAATCTTCACTTTTGGACACCTATAGCAGCTAAACCATGAGGAATTTGAAAATGATGTAAACTAGAGTTTCGTTAAATTTTGTTTATAGATGCTAAATATATTTTTTTCAAAATTTTTGGAATCATATTGTAGTTCCTTTTCCATCTCCCTTGAAAACTAATTTTTTTTAGAAAACAACATTTTTAAAAAGTGACGCTCACCGTATAATGCATAACTTTTTGTCCATGAAGGATAAAATTCTAATTCTTTCAAATTTAGATTTACAATTCTGATATCTAGTGCTTCCACTTGGTTGGATATTTTTTCTTTAATCAAAATTTGAATTCAAACCAATTATAATTCAGACATAGCGCTACCGTATAATGCGTAACTTTTTTGTATGTATCGAGATTCAAGTTTTTTTTCTTTTTTGGATCAAGGACTTCAATATTTGGTGCACTAATATTTTTAATTTTTTTTTAATAATATTCTATTTTTCCACATGTGCAGAACAGAGAGCTTGATTTTTGGTGAAAAACCTACATTCACGAGAAATAAAAATAATTATAATAATCAAATTAAATTTATTTAAAATTATACTTTTTGGAAAGATTATAATAATGACTACATACATGAAAAAAATTAATTTAAAATGAATTCATTTGATCCCCCAAAAGGTAAATCAAAAGTGGTTTTTTATTAGCATTTTGATAGGTGTAAAAGAGACTCTGTTATAGGTATGGGTTAAAACTAGTGGGGTTCTATCCAAGGGGGTTTGATTTAAGGTAGTTTGATCAAACCCTCTTCAATTGGAATTCTTTAAATGGAACTTTTCAAGGCTTAAATCATTATATTTTCTAAAAATATGTGATTTAGCAAAAATCAGTTCCTCCCAGAAACTGTAAACCACTATTGTGGCAGCACCTCTTGAAATATCAAGTTTTTTTGGTTTTTTAGTAACTTTTTATTGGTTAAGTTTCTTGTAAAAAAAATTATATGGCATCAAACTTCAGAAAATTCTTTATACAATGAAAATAAAAAAGAGTAATTTTTTTTTGTTTAGGTCCAATTATGTTGTCCGTACGCGTTGATTTTAAAAAACATCAATTAAGGCTAATAAAAATTTAATAAAAAAAATATGCAACCAAAAATTACAAAAAAAATCCACATCAAACTTCATGTTGTTAGCTCTTTTTTCCCAAAAGGAATTAACAAAATAATTTTATTTGGGTCAAAAAGTGTTGCCATATACTTGCTTGGTATGGTAAAAAAAAGTTACTTTTAAAAAGTGGTTTTTATAGATCCCTATCAAAATTGAATTTATATAATCTGGGTTTTTTAATAATTTACATATTTGGAAACTAGATTCAAAATGCTAGAGTTCATATTAGTGAATTTTTTAAAAATTCATTGTGTAAGTGCCTCAAATTTTTAGTCCAAGTGTGACAAATTCTGAAAACAACAAAAATATTTCCTCTTTTTGAGCTTTTTGTGTACCCAACTTCTTGCATCAGCCTAAACCATTCGTGTATGAACATCTTGTTGTACACATAGAAGAACTATTAGAACAAAAAAGGAAAGAAAGAGAGACATAATAGTAATGAGTAAATCATGAGATTTCCTAACCTATACCCATATATAATTAGCCATGGATGGGAAATAGTTCAATAGAAATATGTATTAAGCCGATGGGTATTCCCTGTCGGTGATAATAGGCTTCTACAATAGGTAGTGCTCACCCTTTTCGCTTCTTTAGAGTTCATTCCCAGAAGTCGCCTAGTTTTGTTGCTACTCTCAGGCATCATCCATGCAATATAAATGTAGCTAAAAAATAATTGAGTTGCAGAGGAGTCCATTCTTTGGATTTGAGGAAAAATAAATGTAGTTGATCAAAGTGGTAATATAAATATAGGCTCAAATCGGTGGTTGGTGTTAAAGTTGGAATTTAACCCAATAGCTAAGAGGTTAGGCTACAATTTATTAGAGGCCATATCTCTCATCAGTTTTCTAGTAAATAATTAAATAGATTGTCCTCTCGGTTGGATATGATAGTGATTGATATGAATTGTAAAAACTATGCTCGTTGCCTTATTATCTAGTCCACTCCAAGATACATGTTTTATTGTTAACTTGCATGGGACGACACTCTGACGAGAGTTCTAGGTAGATTCATAAGTGCAAGATGAATGGTGTACTTTCTAGCATAATAGATAAAGTATTTAATAATAAATAAGTAATGATGCCATGCAATTTACAGAGTGAAAGAATAGTAATACACAAGGTATAATGTTGCTATTATTTATTAATTTGAGATCCACCTCAAACAACAATTGTGGATATCTGGTTTTTTTTCTCGCATACACCCATGTAGCAGGAAATCAACAGTAAGTCGACTAGGCCTATGCTAGATAGAAGTTGGTAGTGACAATAAATTTTGTTCAAGGGTAGGGTATGTGCAGGATCATGATGGGCCAAAAAGTGGCGATATGATGGTATGTGGTTGATGACTTTCTTTTACCCAAAATTGATGAAACAAAAAGGGTTTTTAAAGGAGATTCCTATCTTTCCACCAATATAAATTAGGCTTTACTTTAAATTCAATAAATAATTATTATTCATTTTCTATTTGAATTACAATTAAAGTCATGATTGATAGGTTGATTGAAAAAAATCTATAGCTTTCAAACAATATCATATTTTTTGAATCTGAAATATGCATCACATTTTGTGCTTTATATACTATAGTATTAAAAAAAAAAGGAATTTCATGAAGTTTTGACCAAGTTAAGGTGGTCAGACATACAACTTTTTTATATTTTTTAAAATTTCTAATAAAAAATTCATAATTAATTATAAATACTTGGAAAAAAATTACAAAAAAATAAGCATCACATTAGAACATGAGTCTTGAGCTACTTATATCTAAAATATTATAAAAAAATATTACTATCTTATTGTGGTTAGGGTGTTCAGACAAACACCTACTTATTTTTCCCCAAAAATTGAAGTACTACTGCATTGAAATTTCAAATTTTCACCAAATAGATTTATTTTTTTAAATAAACTTAGTAGTGTAGAAACTAAATTCAATTTGCAACAGATTCTATTCTTACATATTTTTGAAATAATATAAATAATAACTTATTCAAATTTTATGTCAAGTTTCCTAACTTTGATTTTTTTGAATTTTTCATGACTTAACGACCTATTTTTTCTATGATGATCCTACACATATCCGAAAGTTAGTAAAGGATAGTGAAGAATATACTCTTTAAATTTAATCCTTGTGAAATAAATTTCTAATTGAGAGAAAAAAATTTTGCTGGAAGCGAAATTAAGAACATCTAAATTGGAAACGATGGGCATTAGAGAGCTTAGGGTATGATAAACCCATTATGTTGTCTCCTATCAAAAAGTGTTGAGAGAATAGAACTCCAGAGATTTACCTATAAAAGCATATTGACGACCACCTTGCATCCTCATCAATGTAAGACAATTAACAAAATTCAGACGTTCATTTTTCAGCTATTCTTCACCATTTTTATTTTCCCTTTCTTTTCTACTTTCCTCACTATAGTTGGCATCCACTCCTCCAAACTCTTCCCCACTGGTATTGACCTTTTACTTCTCGAATTTTTTGAACTGCAGCTTGAAAATAAGGTTTCACTAGAGTATAGAGTACGATTATTGACATGAAATTTCATTCAATCTTGTTTTAAAGGTTGGGGTTAGCTTTTAGCATTATGAAACCCTCTATTCTTTCTTTTTGTTGAATTTCTTCTATTGCATTTAAGGAGCTACACTTCTTAATGAGAGGTTGATAATTGTACAATTGCAACTACATAAGCTATACTATTACTTCAGTAGGTATTATATCTATGAAATTTGATTAGGGATAGAATATAACTATTGGGAGTCATGGTGTGACAAAATCGCCATATGTAAGTCTTCACCTATTGATGGTGGGTAGATGATTTTCCAGCTCAAGGAAGTAAATGAAATGGACTATGTCATAATTTCATTATGACCCTATGGAAATAGTGCTTTGCTTTGGAAGTTGATCGAGATTTATCATTCATTTAATAATGAAGGTTGTTGGAAGTTGACAGTTAGGAACTTAAATGATAGGAATGGATTTGGTAGGAATAGTTCATCCACGGATAAGTATATAGTAAGCAATAGAGTGTTTAGTAGATAATGAAAACATTAAATTTGCAAATTAGATAAAGGTTATTGCAGATCTTATATTTTTAGTTCATTTGGTTTGACACTAGAATACTGCCATTTCAAATTTATTTGCATGCCAAATATCAATAAATAAAAATAGGTGATATTATTATTATTTCAGAATTGATGCACAATACCATCATTGCCCTTAATGAGGATTTGTCATAATAAGAATTTATCCCAAATCCCTATCTAAAATCTGTAGCATAACAAAAAAATAAATATAAAAAATCCATATATGCAACCCGATCTAACGTCTTCTCTTGGGATTGATCATAAAATCTATTATGTCATGTTGCCATTAATAGTCTCATGTTCCAATCTGTAATGTGAAGGAAGAAAGGTTAACATAGCGATTAAAGTTTTCACCATCATTAATTGTAAAAGTCTTCTTTCTTTTATTTTTTCTAGACGCTTAGTTGGATTCAAAATGGACATGGCTTATAAATTCAATGCAGCTATAAATATTTGTGTAAAAGTATTTTATAAGCATAATATGATGAATACTATTCATGTGATTTTTAATTACCCATGGCAAAATCCTTTGGAAGATAAGATAAAGGCATTTAGTAAGAGCGCTCACCTCAAAAGCCACCTATTAAATTTTAAATCATGATATAATTTTTAGGAGGAGATTCATCTCCAAGAATAATTTTTAGAAAGTGATTCTAAATTGAACTATTAATAAAGGAGTAGGTCTTTGAAGTTCACACGTTTCCCTTATGAAAGTGTAAATTTGAATATAATCACCTTATCTAATGTTTCTTTTTTAACATTTTTTAAGATTAGAATGATTCTTTCTTTTTTCCCCTTTTGGAGGGAAAAATATCAATTTAATATTTTACTAATTTAAAATGTAAAGAAAATAAATAAAATTAAAGGCTAAAAGAGGGGAATAAATTTATTAAATTTAAAATGGAAAGAAGGCAAAATAATGAATATCAAGGAGGTTTCTTTAAATATTTATTTTTGTTCTCTTTAAATTTTATTTTTAGTGTTAAAAATTTATACAATTATTTATAAATGGAAAAAGAAATGAATAAAAAGGATAATAGGTAATTAAGTAAACAAATACCTTATATAGGTAAGAGATATTGTTTAAATTATTTTTGAAAAAATATTAATTTATTAATAGTAAGATTATTTGTGGATAAGTGTTGTTATCAATAATTGATAACAACATATTATTATTGATAACAATATATAATTATAGATAATTAGAGATTAAGTAATGGCATTAATGTTTTGTTACAACGGTAATAATATCTTTGATGTAAATTCAAAATGAAACAATAATAGTATTAGCTATAACGAAAGTAGTATTATATTGCAAATTGAGATTTGGAAAAAGGAATTTTTTTTTGACTAAGTCTAGCCAGTATCCAATTAAATCGATTGAACGAAGTCAAGATAATATGTCATCTTGGTAAGATATGTGGCCATAGATATAAACTTAATGATATGTTTATTTTTAGTAATGCTAGTAATCATGTCATCCCTTCATGACAATTACAATGTAAAACAATTTAATGTTTGATAATAATAAAAAATGACATAAATTATGGTCATGACACTTGGTATCAGAGCCCTAGGTTGCAAACATTGGGGACTTTGGGAGTAACAAGGAATCTTAGCTAATGTGTATGTAGTCAATGAGAAAATCACCATGCAATGAATGAGTTTTGAAATACCTCCAACTTATTAAATTTTGTGGGCCTATCATATGGGAAAACCATGGAATCTATTTGCAACTACCCATCTCTTATTGAGATTTGTAAGGACATGAGTTAGTGAAGAATCTAATCATTTAATTAATGATAGGTATCTAGAAAGAACTTAAGCTTGCAAAGGAAAAACCTTCAAGAATATTATGATTATGTATGTAATGTGCATGTGTTAGAAATTATGTTATCCTACTTAATAAGTGTTATCAAATATATCACCCTTTCATGCTTCCATTCTTGAACTTAAGAAGGTAGATATTGTGGTTAAATATGGTTATTATGGGTTCTAATGAGTTAGAAAAATAATATAAATCACCTTAATATCTATGATTATGGGAGCTAAAATTTTTCCACTTGAAATGGCATCAATGATGTTAATAGTGAAGATGCAACATTGTGGATAGCAAAGTATAAACTTAAATAATTGTTGATTATATATTTCAACTTTAGAAAAGGAATCATTTATTTAAAATGTAGGAAACATATAAAGGAGTGCTTAGAGACTATGTATTGTTTCCTCATAGTGAACCTTAAAAGCAAGGTTTCAATTGGAAATCATTGTGAAGTTAAATTGAAAGATGAAGATGAGATTAGTGTCTAAATTGAAAGTAACGTAATTAAGAAATATTAGTTCAAAATTGAGAAGGTGGTACTAAGAATTTTCTAAAATTCCCTCAAACAACCTTAAAATGAAGGATTGATTTACCCATAAATATGCCTAGCATGTTTCAAACCCTAGTTGTAGAATAAGTTTTTTTTCTTAAGCATCATTGTGAATAAACTATATGCACTAGAAATCTCATGACTCTCATCATGTATACATGTTTCAAACACATCTAGTGTTAATTAGAGAATGGATAAAGAGGAAATTAGGGATGTAACTTGGAAGTACATGATCCTTGGTTCTACGTGATGATATCCAAGAGCAACTTAAGGATGTGTTAGAATTGGTATTGCGCCCATACCTTAGAAAACAATAACACATAAGCCTCTTAAAACTCATTTAAATCATGATTCAACATAAGAAAGAGTCTTGCTATTGAATGTTTGATATTCTAAGGTGAGTCAACTAAGAATAGAAAACTTACGTTGCATAGTAAACCCTATTTAGGAAAAAGGGTCAAAACTATATGTTACCTAGAATCAATGGGTGAAACTTAAAAGTTAATTAAGCATTTTTTCAAGTAAATGTTGACCTAGTAAAATTAATGTAACTATAACAACTTCCAAGCTCTTATATCCTATTGTTTAGAGATTAAATAGTAAGCAAAACAATGTGATTCATGTGAGTCATGTCAAGGGTGAAGGTATAAAAGGATACAATTAAGATACTAGACTATTAAGGACCACTAAATATGCTATTTAAATTACCCCCTTATAATAACTAAACACAAGAATATTTGTGAAGATGTCTTTGGGTGGGTGCATGAAGTTGGGTTACACTTTTGTGGCCAACTTCAAAAAAAGATTGAAAATGCCATAACACCAACACATTATAATGTGCTCGCGTTATGTCATTTTGAAAGTAAGAAAAAAAGGTGAAAGCTATTCATTTCTCTTGTCTGTTTGTCTGCTCTGCCCACGGCCAAAAACCCTCATTTTTGTGCTCACGTCCTAGGAGGAGGCATTCTACAAAATTTATCAATAATAGTTGATTTTCATTTGCAAAGATGACACCATGAAGATGAACAGGTGTAGGAGGTAAGTATTTTTTTCTATTTGTTTTGAATTTCTTAGTTTCAAGTTGATTTTGTTTGTTTTGGGCTAGATTAGATTGTTTTTTTTTTTTAAATTTGTAGGAGATGCAAATAATCCTGCAAATCCTAAAAATCATCAACAAGAAGAACAAGAAAATCCTCCTCAACAAAATCCTCAACAAAATCAACCTCCCCCACCAATCACTCAACACCCTCCTGGCACTCAACAAAATTTGAGGAGTGAAATTGGAAAAAACAAAAAAAAAATTAAGGATCTTATCAGTAGGTTGAGTGATCCAAATGTTTCAATTGTAGAAATAATGACACTAACAAATTCAATGAAACAGATGTTAAAAAATGTAAATTCAATAACCCAACAAATAACAGGATGGCAAGATAGGAGCAGGAAGCTAGGGCATATTATGCAAATAAACTATCATATAAACAAGTAAAAGATTTAAAAATGACTAAAGGTGATTTGTACTCTTTATTTACTGACCCTAGAACAAATAAAAATATTAGCCTCAATGCGAAGAGGTTTCCTATTCATTGGTGCCACCACCAAGAGATTAGGAACCATTTTTATGATAGGTGGTACTTGGTCTTTGATTACCCATAGTGCAACAATTGTGAAGTCTCCCAATATTCTCTTAGGAAACTATATAGTGAGTTTGTATTGAACCAAATCCAAAATTATTTTTATATGAGGGAGTTCTAGGGGAAAGGTGGGGGGTAGGCTCATGATAGGCCTAGTGCACGGTCGGATCGTACATGACAAGGGAGACGACATCTCACTAGGCCACCTCGTGAGCACATTGTTATGTCTATCATTGCAAAGGAGAGTGCCAATGTAGAGACATTGTAGGTGATCAAAAATTTGACCCATTGTGTCATCCATCATACTAGCTCTATTGTACATCTCTGTAACGCCCCGCCGTGCGAACCCCAAAGGACAATAACACAATAATTACAGCACAATTTTTTTTTTAAAGTAAACATAACATACATGTAATACATATTAATTCATAACATGAATTTCATTTAAATAGATTCATTAACACATACATCCCTTGGGGTACACGAGGAGTCATTACATGACTTAGATCCATACAACAACCATAAAGAATAAAATCTAAAGATATAAAGTAAGCATTAACAAATATACATGATGATCAATGATAAGAAACCATTTGAATACGCAAATACATCATAAGCATGATCATCCAAACACATTGAATAACAACTGTCATAGCCAATATCCACACCAAGTTTAACATTTCATTATAGTACAATGTTTAAGAAGTACAATGATACAAAAGTGTTTCCAATCATGAACGGAAACCATACAACAAGATAACATGATGCACAATATCATAACTGGTTCCAAGATAAATACAATTATGGAGTTGCCGCAACAGCACCAATCCACACCTTTCGATCCTCGACTGGGGACCCAATGGGGCGCTTGGCATGTTCCACCCGACCATGTGAGTCCGAAGACCCACCCCCCGTGCTAGGAGCTAACAGGAAAGAGACCTCAACCAAGAACATCTAAACAGGGCACCACAAAACTCAACGTCACACAATGGTATCGTAACACTCATGAATTACAATGACATAATCAACCACATCTAAGAGTCATAAATCTCATCACATAATTCAAAGCAATAACCAGTAAACAAATAACCAAAGGATGATCATGAAACACTTCCAAAAACATAATATAATTCCAATAACATCATATAACAGTACCATAAGAGTACAAGGTCAAAACCCAAACATCAACAAGATTTATACAAGACCAAAGAATACACTAAAGATCAAATAGGGTAAAACCATAAATCAATTCAAAACAACTATGTTTCATCAGTTCAAGACAAAGAACCACTTCCAGAGGATTTCCAAAGAAGCAATCACAATAAGGAGTGTTAGAGGAGAGTGTCATCACATGGCTTAACATGGATTCTCCAGGCTACCTATTGCAAGGTACCGCCTCCATCTACTGACGGATTATCTAGGCAAGCAAGCACTAGGAACCGCCTCCATCTATGGTTATCCAGGCTACCTATCTCAAGGAACCGCTCCATAGGGTTGCTCATGCGGAATCATTAACCTTTCATGAAGACAAGGTAACGATCTTGCCAACCACGACCTTCTCAATCCCCTTTAGCCTGTGATAGCACTAAACGGCGGACGAGGCATCAATTATCTTTTTAATATGATTCTACCCACCCCCTAGTTAATTATTTAAATTATCACTTATTAAATTCACTCTAACGAGGGCTATCCTGGGCCCCTTTGTGCGCCGACCACCCACTTAGAGCCACTCTCTCTCTCTAGACACTCAAAACATAAAAACCAAAATCCAAGGGTTGAACAACATAACAAGAACATTAGATCACAACAGAGCAGCATGCAAGGCATTACCCATCTTGCCATAAATACATAATCAAAATCTCATGATTCCCGTACAACCCTTTCAAAAACATGAAACCAAAACACTTGCCACAACAAGGGCACATAAAAGGAGGAACATTAACCAATAGTAAAATAAACCTCTGGAAGATTCTCATAAAGTTACACTAGGGTTTCCCCATGAAAATCTGACAACAATAAAAGCAAAACCTTAAAGAACTATTTTCAATTCAATTATGATGAGAGAATACATCAAAATAAGATCAACAACTCCCTTAAACAACATCAACAACTTCGATACGAACTAAATCGGACATCCAAGGGAAACCTCTATTTTCTCCTCTCGGAATACCCATAACTCAAAGAACTTTTCAATTGACTCATTAACAACTCAAGCAGAACCATCAATCATGACAAAGATAACATTAACCAATTTTCCACTTAGGTAAAGAACAAAAGAACACATACTGGTTCCCAACGAATAGCAACATAAATAAAATGAGAGAAAAACTCCAACTCAAAAATCAACTCAGGAAAAGTCACATTGAAAGAATCCATAAAACCACACATTCTAATAATATATCCATTCATTCAATAAGAAGTAACTTGAAACATTTTAAAAAGAACATTAGTTTAAAGATCAATCATTTCCAACATTTAAGGATAGCACAATATTGCGAAGTGAAAATAAAATCTAATGGTTTAAGTCGTAAGACACTATTCACAAGTATACTCTTTCAAACACAATTATATTCCCATTTACACATTATAACAACAATCTCCCTTTGAAGATCAACCCACTCAAACCAACAATTTGATCCTAATATCAATCACAAGTATTTTCTAGAACTGTTCTTATAGAAATCCCACAAAACAACTATTAAAAGAATATGAGGGAAATTGACTTAGAAAAGATCATCTAATTTTATTCATTTACATAAACCCTTTGTTTAACTAAATATAATTAATCAAAACATTTATCGAATCAACAATCATTCACTAGCCTTTATCGTAATACCCAACTATTTAAAGTTTTCAAATTTATTTACTTCCATTTATCTTATAAATCAATTCTCCCACCTAAACAGAAATAATCCTTATCGCCAATATTATCTACATACAAAACTCTACTTTTCATTATTTCTAAGTTAACTATCCCACTTGAAATTAATCAAATTGAGAATAAACTAATCTATGAATGTTACCCAAATTATTAACATAAGGAAACTCTCTCTCTAATAACTGAACTACCTAATAATTCTAATTTTCTAACTCCTATAAATAAATCATTTTCTGAACATAAACACATTAATCACAAAGTCTTAAGGAATAATTCCATACAAGGAAACCATCAAACACATCAACCTTTGAAGAACACTATCTTAAAACACTTACAATGAACAGGCCATTGAGACATCTCCATAAATATCCCACAAATAACACCCATCTTAAAACAATTAAATAACACTTAAACCAATACTCAAAACACTTTGTTTAAAACAACAATCACTCACACCTTATAACCATAAAGACATTCCTTTAATTTAGGCATTATTTCAACGTTCTTATCACTTATTTTAACATATCCACTTAATTTAATTAAGAGAGTATTTACGACAAATAATTATATTTAAAATAACTATATCATCTATAAGATAACCAACTCCATCAACTGTTTAATACGAATCCTAATTATAACTTTAAAATGTAATACTAAGATGACAATTCTATAATTTACAACTTTATTATAATACTAAGGTGACGACACTAATGGATTATTTCACACAGTAGTTTGATAAATAATTATCATTCATAGACTCATTAGATAACAAAAAGGTAATTAAAACCATTTAACATTTAATCAATATCATTTAAATTAATTAACCTATGAACCTGGGATTTATCCTCACTTAAAAATAACTTTATCATTAACCTTCAAGTAAAAGAAACTATGTAAATGTAGAATCACTTATCTCCTTTAGTGAACCCTAAAACTTAATTAACCATATAAATCAATTTACTTTAACTAAATACACAGTTCATTTATCTACAACAAAATTAAATACCTAATTCAATAATGTTCATTCCGTTAAAATCTTTTGTTAAATAATATTTTACTAAGCAACCTATGGAAATAACCATTTTCTCTTTAATTATTTACCTAATTCATTCCCTGGCACAATAATTCACAAGTAATTGTAGCAATATTTTATTCTAAGTAACCAACTACCTAATTGCCAAGAGTATCCATTAGCCAATCCTAAAAGCATGCGAGGAGTTTAGATATTAAGATAACATTTATTTCATTCTAAAAGAAATATAAAAGATATCATGAAATTAATACTATAAAATTAAATTACCAATTAAGAGAACATGTAAGAAAATTCAAGATATATTTTATATTATAATTTTCCTCAATTTAAATCTCACGTTAAAAATTTTTAACCTATCTTTCCATCCTAATTTAGATACAATGATTAATAATATTCAAAAAGGACATTTGTTTCACGGAGTCTTTTTCCACTCCCAACTAGAAACCGTTCAACTTCCAGCAGTTATGAATGAACGACAGCCACGACCCTTAATTATTATTTTATAATCTAATCTTTAATATATGAACCAAATAGGTCATCTAATAAATAATTAATAATTTAATCTTTCTTTTAGCTACAGATAAATATTTTCTCCTTAATTTGTTTATCGAATTTAAACATTAAATGATAATTACCTTGCAATATTCTATTTTTATTTATTTCTATTAACAATGTAATTTTATTCTTTCATAACCTCTAATTATATTAAAACATTTAATTAATTATTTATTTCACAAAGAAATTAATAAAAATCTTATCACATTGTTTAATTACTCATACTTCTTTTAGTTATTATTTTAATTTAATAATTAACCATCCAAAATAGTTATCGTATCATTTACTAATGTAGTTCATTCAGTTATAATTTCACTTCCCAATTAAATTAAGTTCCCTTTTAATCCTTTTTAATATTTTATCACTTTTAAATTTATTAATTGAATTTAATCATTAAATGATAACTATCTTTCCTCATTTAATCTGATTATTTTAAATAACTAACTCCCAACGATAATTAAATTGACGTTTATCATTGAATCTAATTCTTTATTTAATTCCAAATGAAACAGGTAACCTTATAATTAAATTAATTTTATTAATCAAATCCAAACATATTATTAGTGCTACCTCATAACCTTAAAATTAAATTAAATAATAAAATCACCACATCATCATGACATTACTAACAACTACTTACTTGACATCAACGATAATCGAAACGGGGTGGGCACTACAATCCCCATCCAGGGGAGTCTTCGGGTGGTGGCCTTTGAACCCATGTGTGTCAATCTTGCAGGGTGACTTTTTCATATGACCCCACTGACACTTAAGAGGATGCTATGAAGGATCTGTATGTTGCTACGTAGGATCCGTATGCTTCTATACATAATCCATATGCTGCTACACAAGATCTGTATGCTAATACACAAGATCCGTATGCTACTATGAGGATGGAGAGGATGACTGACATTTTACATCGTGCATATGGCATTGATAATTGGGTAAAATTCAGCATGTTCATTTAATTTAATTTATTAAATTTTGATTCTAAAATGCAAGAATAACTAATTTAGTTTTATTATTTAAATAAAATTGCAAGGTCATAGTGTTGAAACTGGATACACCAGTCCTCCACCTACTTATTTCTACAGCACACCTATTAGTGGGGTATGTAACTAGTAAACAATTATAAATTTATTACATGTTAATAGCATTTTTTTATGAAAGGTATTTTAATACATGTGATTTTGGATGTTGAACATGCTAATATTGGCAGTTTCAAGCAAACACCTCCTAGTGCTAGTGGATTCACTCAAACGTACACAAAGGTAATATAATAAAGAGAACTTAACTATTGAATTCAACTTAATAGATTTGTGTAGTTTATATTCATATTGTTGGTTATGTTGCATTACACATCATTCAAATTCAAAGCATTACTTCAAATTCCATAACTAATAAATAGATGTTGATAGATGACAAAATTTTAACTATACAATATAGTTGTTTAGAAAGTCAACATAAGCAGCACAATGCAATTACTTCACATGGAGGCATCTGCTTGCAAAGGTGCACTAGCATGACAAACTATGGATGCTTGGAAAAAATATATGAAACCATAATAGTAAGCAATAGTATAGAAAAGGTAGTTAGTGATGCAGAGCATCATATCAAAACACTCAATCATCAGGGTACATCTAATGTAGAGCATCCAACAAACACCATCAACATCATTTCTTCAAGGGATTTAAATCCCAAATAGAATTATGAGAAGATCAAATATAATTTCATTAGAAATCTACTTTTCATTCAACCAAAATCCACTCAAATTCTCTTAGGCATTCCATAGGCCATCATTCATCATTCCACTAATCAGTATTCCAAGAAAATCATTCAAAGTAAAAATTGAGTATTAAAGAAAAATTTGATGTAATCAATTAGATTTATATCATTCTCAACCACCATAAAAATAGTATAAACCTGATTATTGACACTTGAACAATTTATGCTTTCATTTATTCACCAAGGAAACAAATCAACTAAACCATACCTCATTGTTATCAGTCCATTATCAAGCATTGTACTCACCATATTTTGACTACATTAGTCTATTTATGGTTTACAAACTCATGCTACAATAGAATCTTGATTATCATCTTGCAGTTAATCACCAATTTGCTCAAAAGGCTTCATAATACTCACCCATCCAACCATCAAAGTCACCAAACCTATCTTATACACCTTAACCAAAATTAGTAACATCAATCATATCATTAGTTTGATAGTAACCAAGCACTCAATATCATCCTTTCCACTGTTTAAACAAACATGTTTGTTTTGATCAGACAATATCATATTCCTCTAGTAGGTCTGTCAACCATTGAATTGGGTAGTTACATTCCTATCTCAAAGCTTATTAAAAAAATATATTCAGATTTAGAAACACTTTGCAACATATCACAACATATCAAAGTTCTTAGACGTTTGACATAAAGAAAATCATTAGATTTCAGACTGTCCTCTGAAGAAAGGCTAGTAGATTAGGTCTATTTTACAAAGGAGACCCCTTTAAAACCATTCCAAATCACTCAAAACCTCAAAAAAGTCTTCAAGCATGTCTTATAACTCAAAATTTCACCATTTACAGGGATTGAAAACCATGAAAATGTTCTGATCCAATAAACCCTCATTTATAGGGTGTAAAAGCACAAATCAAGGAGGGTTTTGTGAAAAATACTCTTTCAAACCTCTATTTCTCTGGCCACCACTTGGAACATGTTTGTTTATATCTTCCAAGACCTATTTCCAAGCCTCTACATGATTTATTTATTCATGACCCATGACTGTACCATCACTAAGTTGTGTAGGAAAATCCTCTATTTTCTAGTGTAGCAACAACTCTTCCATCGTATTCTTACTTTTCCCTACACTTACAATCATCAAAACATGCAAAAAATTCTAACATTAACCTACTCCACCAATTTACTTGACCTACATTGGTGGAATAGTGAAGAAAAACCTTATTGGACTCTCAAAGTTACTTCTAAAAGGACTCTATTGAGCACTGAAAACTGCCTCTTATTCCTTTGTTTCCTAGAACTAACCAAGTCGAACTCTTAAAATTGGAAACTAACTCCTCTTTACATGTATCCACACTATGATTTAACTTTGGGTGTTTTGAAATTACCAACACAAGAAAACAAAATAATCTAGAGTAATGCTGCAAACTCAAAGACATGGAATTTTTATTTCAAAATCTAATTACAAGAACACAAACTTCTACTTTTTCTCGCCTTTACATGAATTTTAAAGATATTTCCTTTTCCATAACTATCTTTCCATTGGTTGAAACTACCCCTTTTAACCGTTAATATGCCCAATTTCATTGTTTTTGTCAATTTAACTTTTAACAATATTACATTATTGCATTGTTTGCATTTTCCCACTTTGACCACCTAGAACTTACCCATAACCTTAAATACATTCAAATAAGACCTCATATGACCTTGAACATGCTTTACATAATTTTTCCATGACCTTTTGTGATTGACTAAATAAAAATTTGAACACTCATCCCTTTTGCAAAATTGAAAAGTTTTTGATGACCTAGGTGCTCCTGCACCAACATCTGACATAGTTGAATCAGGAGAAGATCAAATTGAATAGGAAACTAAAATTTCTCTCTTTTCATCAAAAATCACATTGTTTCATTTGCAAACTAGAAGGTAACAACAAGCCAACTCATTTCAATACTTCTTATCATCCTCAAGCTTTAAACATCTTATTTATCAACAAAAATCACTGATTTGTGCACAATAAACCTAATTAGAGTCATTAAACAATCCACTCTTTCATCATTCACCAAGGCACCCTTCCACTCAATTTTCTTTACTTAGGAAAAATAACCAAAAACCAATCTTTCATGTTACAACCTATATCCATTAGATCCTAACACACCTTTTCCATCATCAATTTATATGAATTCAAAGCAAAAACCTGATAAAGAGCTCCGAATCTTTCAATTCCTTAAACAACTCACCAAATTTTCACTTTTACCAACTAGTTCCTTAAGACCAAGATACTACAATCAACCATTTACACCTTAATAATTTCATCAAACTTCCAAGAAATTACTCACAACATGTTTATTGACTAAGCTTATTCTATGCACAAATCAAGCCCTATAAAGGAGGGTTTATTGCATAAGGTACTTAGAAACCTTAAATACTCCTTCCACCACCACAAACACCATGGAAATATCCTGAATAAGCTTTAGAAATGATTCAAAGTGGTAGGGAAGGAAAACTCACAATCACAAATGGCAGTCACTCCACTAAATGCTTCTCTCAAATACTCTCATGAGTCCTAAACTCCACTATTCTTTAAGAGATCAACCCCACACACGTAGTGTTCACAACAAAGACCAATCACAAAGCTTGAAAACATTTGGATTATGTCTCATTAAGTAAAAACAAGGTTTAACAACCCTCTAGCATTTAGGTTTCAACAGACACCCATCACTATGGTGACTTAGACTTCACTCTCTCTTAAGGCTTGTAGCCCTTGCCTGATAGGACAATCAGAATAAAAAAAACAAGGAAGAATGTTAAGACACCAAAATTATGGATTCAGACCCCTATGATGGACCCAGGCTACAAGGTTCCAAAACCATCCCTCTTGACTATCAAAACATCACTCACAATGCCCTTTCTATTGCTTCTCCAAAAGGCCTAATTCACAGACTTACACCTACGTATTAACTATCTACGCTCTCCCCTTCACCCCAAAGCCAAAATTCAGACTCCTACAAGTTCTCCACATCTATTTCCACCATTCCTAAGTTCCTCTTAAGCAGATTCTTCGAAATCAAGAAAAAACTCTTTTTTTTTGCTTGTTAATTATGCTTGCCACATAGAGATGTCAAGCCAAAATTCATGCACAACTTCCAACAATGAGCCTTCCATTATCCAAAACATTTATTAAATGATATTACAGCCTTATATCTTCCATCCCATTGAGATTTAGCAATTTTACAACATGGGAATGGATGAAATATACATTTTTCACCCAAAACCCTGATTTTAAGGGTTTTCAGACCACCCGATAGAGAAATTGGAATATATCCCTTGATACTCAATGAAATATCACCACTCGAATTCCAAATGAAATATTATTCAAATACCTATCCAACCATTATAGGCTTGGAGCATGAAAGTGAACATACAGTCCATACCAAGTACGCGATCAACAAATTCTTCACAAAAACATAGGAAAAACAACAAACTTCTTATTGAAACTTCTTCAAAACATCAGCATCAACCTTTCCTCGACCAAGAGAGGCATATTTGAAGTCTTACAAACTCCCTCAACCTTCTTGCAACTATCTTTTGAAAAGAGAGACGTTGGAAAACAACTAATCTCATGCTTTGACTTCTAATTGCCCAGTTAAGGCAATGTGAGCAACTTCTACCAACTTGAACACAAAGAGCCTTCCAAAATGTGTCAAAGACATTTAAATTTATTTCAAAAAGTAAGGTGACTCCCCTTAGGTGTCTAGATATAGCAAGGCATCATTTTTTCTTATTTTTCCAAGATGCACTAGACTTACAAAGGAGGATGGAGACCTTTTTGTATAAAGAAGTTGGTCACTAAGACCAAAAATTCAACCAAAAACCTAGAAGACCTACTAAAAAGAATTCAAATGGTCCATAAGACCTTATTCCATCCATAAACTATGAAATAAAACATGAAAAATTATTCTAGGTCCCTTAGACCCATGGGTGCTCCTGCACCATACTCCCAAGCAAGAAAAAGATCTCAAGTCCTCTTTGAGATCAGGTCTTCTACAGTAGTTCCATGCTATTTAATATCATTTTATAACATCCATGTTGCATCCTCTTCAGGTAGACCTTGCCATTTGACCAAGTATTCCTTGTAAACCTTCCTTCTAGTCTTCTTTGTCTCCTTGGTGTCTAGGATGCATTCAAGAGTCATAGGTTGGCTGGGGGGTTGTTCCTTCACCCAATCTTCATCCTCCATTGCTGTTGTATCTTCTCCATCACTTGTACTCACAAAAGATTTAAAAGGATACAAGTTAGAAATGTTGAAGATAAGAGAGATTGCCACCCTAGGAGGTAGCTCTATTTCATAAGCATTTTGGCCAAACTTGTGGACCACCTTGCAAGGTCCTATCTTCTTCATCATGAGTTTGGTATAATTTCCTTATGGAATTCTCTCCTTCTTCAAGTGTGCCATCACAAAGTATCCAACCTTTAATTGGACATTCTTCTTCTTTAAATATGCCTTTTCCTTATCCTTCTCAACATTCTTTTGAAGGGTTTCCTTCACTTGTTGATGAACATCCCTGATTGTAACAACAAATTCCTCACCTTGAGCACTTCTCTTAGCAACTCCTTATAGATCTCTTAGTTCATAGACCCCTCTAGGGTGCATGCCATATACTACTTTAAAAGGGCTTCTACCAATGCTCATATTCATGGAGTCATTATATGCAAATTCAGCTTGAGGTAAAATGAGATCCCAAGCTTGTCAATGCTCCTTGGTAAGGCATCTTAAGAGGTTTCCCAATGATCTATTCACCACTTCAGTTTTTCCATCCGTTTGTCTATGGTATGATAAACTAAAGGATAATTTTTTTCCTTGAGTTTCTTCCACAGGGTCCTCCAAAAGTGACTAATGAATTTAGAATCCATGTCAAAAACAATGCTTAAAGGAAGTCAATGTATCCTCACAACCTCCTTAAAGAAGATATATACTATATGAGATGCATCATTGGTACATTTGCAAGGAAGAAAACATGCCATCTTACTAAATCTATCAAATACCACAAAGATACTATGAAAACCTCTTTGGGTTCTAGGCTACCCCAAGACAAAGTCCATATTTTCACACTCCCAAGGCCTATTGGGAATGAGCAGTGGATGATAGAGTCTTACATTTGATGAAGTTCCCTTTTCCCTTTGATATATTGTGCAAACCTTCCACATACTTTCTCACATCCACCTACAACTTTGAAAAATAGTAAAATTTCCTAACTTTTTCCAAGGTCTTGTCAAGGCCAAAGTGACCTCCAAGACTCCCACTATGTTTCTCCTTTATGATATGCTCCCTTATTGAGAATTTATGCACACATAATTGAATTCCTTTGAAGAGAAAACCATTCTACAATAAAAGGTCAGAGAATTCACCATGAAAATAATTCAAATGCTGCTCACAAACATTGTATACCTCCTTGAAATTCGAATCTTCATGATACATATCCTTCAGTGCTTCAACCCCCATGCTTTGGAGTTGGATCTCTTGCACTAAAAGTTCCCTTCTACTGAGAGCATCTTCCACCTTATTTTCTTGGCCCTTCTTATGCTTTATTGTGAAAGTATAGTCTTGAAAAGACTCTACCCACTTCATGTACCTATGACTGAGTTTTTCCTGTGCATTCAAAAAGGTCAAGGATTGATTATTAGTATAAAAAACAAATTCTTAAGGTAACAAGTAGTGCCTGCAATTTTTGAGGGCTTGGACCATAGCATACAATTCTAAATCATAGGAAGAATACTTCCTCTTTGCTTCATTCAACCTCTCACTGTAAAATGCAACCGGTCTACCTTCTTGGCTCAAAACAACCCCTATAGCTTGATTGCTAGCATCACAAGCAATGGTAAAAACTTTATCAAAATCAGGGAGCACAAGTATGGGCTGTTGTACTACTCTCATTTTCAGATATTCAAACCCTTTATCAGCCTCATTAGTCTAAGAAAAATTACCTTTGTTACCTCCTTTGACGCTGTCCAAGATTGGTGCACAAATTTGGCTAAAGTTCTTGATGAACTTTCTATAAAAACTTGCAAGTCCATGGAAGATTCTCACATCTCCCATGGATTTTGGTGTTGTCCAAGTAAGAATAGCTTCCACCTTTGAAGGATCCATCTTCAAACTTCCCTTGGAGATAACAAAACCAAGGTAGACTAGTTATTCCTTCATGAATTCAAACTTTTCCATGTTGATCAACAACTTCTCTTGTAACCTCCTTAGTACCATTTCAAGGTGCTTCAAATTTTCTTCTTTAGACTTGATAAACACAAGGATGTCATCTAAATAAAATTCAATAACATTTCCAATGAAAGATCTCAATACCTCATTCATAAGGCACATAAATGTACTAGGGGCATTTGATAACCCAAAGGGAATCACCAACCACTCTTACAACCCTTAATTAGTCTTAAAATCTATCTTCCATTCATCCCCCTCTCTAATCCTTATCTGATGGTACCCGCTCTTTATATCAATCTTGGAAAAGTAAGATGCTCTTGATAGAAAATCCACGAGATCCTCCATTCTTGGCATCAAAAACCTATATCTAATTGTGATCCTATTAATGGCTCTTGAATTAGTGCAAAGCCTAAAATTCCCATCCTTCCTTGGTGCTAGGACATTAGGAACAACACATGGGCTCAAACTCTTCCTCACTAGCCCTTTATCCATCAACTCTTGCACTTGTCTTGCAATCTGCTCATTTTAAGCAAGTGTCATCTTGTATGAAGCCTTATTGGGCAATGTAGCCCCTGGAATCAGATCAATATGGTGGCTTATATCCCTAATGGGAGGTAGGGAACTAGGTAATTCATTCACCGTTATGTCCTTGTACCTTTCCAACAACTCTTGGAATTCCTTTGGTGCATCTTCCTTCTTCTTTGTGGGAAGATCTGCTTCAATTTTTGGCTTCATAATTAAGAAGAATCCTCCTCCTTCCTTCAAGGTCTTCATGAACTCCTCACCCACCATCAAAACACTAGGCCCTTCATGATTTGCCTTGTCTTCTTCTAGGAGAGGTGAAAGGTTGTAAGTCTTCCCATCCTTCACAATGGAGTATGTCTTCTTCTCCCCATCATGCTTGGTCTTCCTATCAAACTGTGAGGGCCTACCAGAAATATATAGTTTAATACTTGTACTCAAATTTTTGTTCATTAGATTTCATACATTATAAGTCATGACATGGATCGCTATTGTAACTTTTTTGTGATTGGATAATTTGTTGTTTTATTTTCAGCTGTTGGTTGTGGAAACACCTCCAAATGTTACAAGGGAAATGGATATTGGTGTTTCATCTACTATACAATCCTCCATGGCTCTGATAGAGGAGGTATGAGGAAAATTACTAAATTTCAATTTACATTCATTCTTATAGATGTTAGTTCTAGTGAAAAATCAAACCATTATTGATTCCCAGTTTAATTCCTATTTGGATGGTTTATACAAGGCTTGAGCACGCTTGAGCATAGGCATGCAAATATTTCCATCACAAAAAGTGATCATGAGATGGCCGTAATTTATTATTTTGTTAAATATATCATTTCTTATAATGTAATTTCTATATATATTAATGTTTTTACTTCTTTTTCCAACAGTTAAAACTTCACCAAGAGCTGAACTATAGGAGCAGCAAGAGCACTCCTTGAGCATAGCAGAAATGAGTGATAGACTTATCACCATTAGATCGCCAAACAAAGGGAAAGAATTTATTTCCAGAGAATGGAGAGAAATGAATTTTGATTCCAGAGCTCTTTGTTGTATGCCTAGACATGGCAATTTTGTACATATCTTGTATTGGATATATTTGACATTGTATGCCTATATGGAATTCTTGTAAGCCTATATGGCTATTTTTTAACTATATTTTATACTTATATCAACATATATTGATGTATGTGTACATGGCTATTTGGTTAATACAAATATTTATTATCGATGGTGTCCATATTTTCTCTTTTCGACAATGTCAAAAGCATGGCTACATATAGATTAGGAAAAAGACTTTTCCTTTTAGATTAGCAATGCATGGAAGTTTCAAAAAGTATCCTTGATATTACAAAAAGATATGTGTTTACACCATAGCAGAAAAAATATTTTGGGGAAAAAATTGGCAAACCAAAAGTATAAGATTTTTTGAAAAAATCGAGAACAAGTATAGAAAAAATCAGAAAAAAATCAGATTTAAGAAAAAAGGTAAAAAATAAGTAGAACAAGAGATAATTTTTTTAAAAAAAGGCATTTCCATAGCATAGAGATATAGAAATTCAATTACAATATATTTTTTTACAAAGTCAACCTAAGTAGTTATGCAATTACTTCACATTGCATAACTAATAACTAGGAGCAGCTCCCAATTGCATTTTCTTGTCATGGAATTCTATGAGACCACATTTCTTTGAGGAATTTTTTCAAACAATTCACTACCTTGTCTATACTACCACATTTTTGATACATATCTACCAAATCATTTTGTCAAATAGTTCATCACCTTGTTGCTATGGCTGAAAGCCTAAAACAAGTGCTTTCAAACAAGCCATGGATGCTTGGAAAAAATATATCAAAAGCATAATGGTAAGCAATATCATAGAAAAGGTAGTGAACTCTTTGAAAAAATGCCTCAAAGAAATGAGGTCTCATGGTGATGGAATGCCATGATAATCAAAAGCATTTTATTGTCATGGCATTCCATCACCATGAGACCTCATTTATTTGAGGCATTTTTTCAAAGAGTTCATTGCTTTTCTATGCTAACACATTTTTCATACATGTATATCAAAGCATTTTATCAAATAGTTCATTTCCTTTCTACTATGGCTAAAATCCTAAAACAAGTTCTTTCAGACAAGCTATGGATTGTCATGACTTTCCATCACCATGAGACCACATTTCTTTGAGGCATTTTTTCAAACAGTTCACTACCTTATCTAGATGCTACCACATTTTTCATACATGTTTACCAAAGCATTTTATCAAACAGTTCACCTCCTTGCTACTATGTCTAAAAGCCTAAAATAGGTGCTTCCAAACAAGCTATGGATGCTTGGAAAAAATCTATCAAAGCATAATAATAAGCAATAGCATAGACAAGGTAGTGAACTATTTGAATAAAATCCTTAGAGAAATGTGGTCTCAATGGTGGTGGAATTCCATGAAAATCCATAGCAATTTTATTTTCATGGAATTCGTCATGCCATTCCATCACCATGAGACCACATTTCTTTGAGGCATTTTTTCAAACAGTTAATTACCTTGTCTATGCTAGGTCACATTTTTCATACATGTTTACCAAAGCATTTTATCAAACAGTTCACCTCCTTGTTGCTATGGCTAAAAGCCTAAAATAGGTGCTTCCAAAAAATATATGGATGCTTGGAAAAAATATATCAAAGCATAATAATAAGCAATAACATAGAAAAGGCAGTGAACTGTTTTAAAAAAATCCTCAAATAAATGTGGTATCAATGGTGGTGGAATGCCATTACAATCCATTGAAATTTTCTTGTCATGGCATTCGTTATGCCATTCCATCACCATGAAACCACATTTCTTTGAGGCATTTTTCAAACAATTTATTTCCTTGTCTATGCTACCACATTTTTCATACATGTCTACCAAAGCATTTTATCAAACAATTCACCGCCTTGCTACTATGGCTAAAAGCCTAAAAAAAGTACTTTCGAACAAGCTATGGATGCTTGGAAAAAATCTATGAAAGCATAATAGTAAGCAACAAGCTATGGTCTCATGGTTTTTTCACACGAAAATCAGTGTGATTTTATTCACATTTTTTTGCAGGTTATAAACACTTTTTTTTTGCACCAATTTTGTATTTTTAAATGATATTCAAGTTTATGGTGGTTTTTGTTTATATGATGATATGTGATATTCTAATCCTAATTCATGCTTCTAGGTTGCATATATATATATATATATATATATATATATGTATGTATGTATACATGTTTTTTGTACCAACGAACCCAAAACAAACTAAACCTCCCTCCAATTTTTTTTGGCCAAATTGGCAAACCAAACCCCCGAACCTAAACCTCAAAACCTATTCCAACACTCTTCATTTTTCTTGCACAAACTTAATTGACCACCAAATTATGTTGCCCCTTGACTTTACCCACGTTTACTCCCTCAAACCTCTCTTTTTCATTGAAAACCCCTATTTTCCCAACTAGGGCATGTCATGCCATAACATAATTTTGACCTCCCTTGTCCTTGCAGAACTTTTGAACACATCAAACTCCATAATCTCACCCTATTTCCAACCTATTCTAACTTATTTTGAAGAAATTTATTTTTTTCACCTCTTCTAGCCTTGCTTTTAAGGGGCCTTAATTTTGAATTTTCAATAGGGGTAGCATTAGTAATCTCTTCCAATTCCCTTACTAATGCTATTTTATTATTCCTACTCCCTATCCTACTTACATCATGCCCAAATCATTGAGACATAGCCTAAACAATAGGTCAAATGGCCTATTTGAACATACTACACTCAAACCGTTAAGGGATTGATTTGGTTGAACTTTGCTCAGAGCAATTTTGCATGTTTGGGTGAGAAAGAGGACCATGCCTAGCATGAAAATTCCTATTCGGACGTGTTCAAACATTCTGTTTTCTCACACGAGTTGCAAAACAAAAGTTGCACCACTTTGCAACTTTTCACTACTTCTATTTGACACTTTTTCCATCAATTGAAATCTACACACCATGGGAAAACCACTCCAAGATAACAAAAATGAAGAGAGGTTATTGTAGATTGGCCCAACATGATCCCATCAAACTAGATGAGAAGTTTCTAAGCATCATGGTGTCTAAGTAACCTCATGCTGGAGTTTGTAGCCATTTTACCCTTTCGACCCTTAAGGGATCAATCCAATTGAACATAGCTCAGAATGATTCTGCATGTTTGGGTGTGAAAAAGGACCATGATTAGTGTAAATATTCCTATTCAGACGTGCTGGAATAGTTCATTTGGCCATACGAGTTGCAGAATGAAAGTTGCACCACTTTGCATCTTTCCACTACTTCCATTTGACACTTTTTTCATCAATTGAAAACTAGACACCATGGGAAAACCACTTTGAGATAATGAAAAATTGGAGATTTTATTGTAGAGGGGTCCAATGTGATCCCATCAAATTAGACAAGAAGTTTCTAAGCATCGCGGTGTCTAAGTAGCCTCATGCTAAAGTTTGCAGCCATTTTTCCCTTTGGACCCTTAAGGGATTGATTCGGTTGAACGTAGTTCAGAGTGATTCTATGTGTTTTGGGGCAAAAGAGGACCATTCCTAGTGTAAAAATGCATATTCAGACATGTTGGAATAGTCCGTTTGGTCACACTAGTTGTAGAACGAAGGTTACACCACTTTGCAACTTTTCACTGCTTTCATTTGACATTTTTTTCATCAACAAAAAACTGGACACCACAAGAAAACCATTCTAAGATAATGAAAAATGAGAGAGGCTATTGTAGAGGGTCCCAACTTGATCCCATTGGACTAGATGAGAAGTTTCTAAGCATCACCATGTCTGAGTAACCTCATGCTGAATTTTGCAGCCATTTTTCCCTTTGGATGCTTAAGGGATTGATCTGGTTGAATGTAGTTCAGATTGATTCCACATATTTGGGTGCAAAAGAGGACCATTCCTAGCATAAAAATTGCTATTTGGATGTGTTGGAACAGTTTTTTTGGTCACATGAGTTGCAGAACGAAAGTTACACCACTTTGCAACTTTTCACTGTTTCCATTTGACACTTTTTTCATCAACTTAAAACTGGACACCACAGGAAAATAAAACTGAGATAATGAGAACCGAGAGAGGTTATTGTAGAGGGGATGAACGTGATCCCATCAGACTAGACAAGAAGTTTCTAAGCATCATGGTGTGTGAGTAACCTCATGCTGAAGTTTGTAGCCATTTTTCCCTTTGGACCCTTAAGGGGTTGATCCGGTTGAACGTAGCTCAGAGCGATTCCACGTGTTTGGGTACAAAAGAGGACCATGCCTAGCATAAAAATTCTTATTCGAATGCATTGGAATAATTTTTTTGGTCACATGAGTTGTACAACAAAAGTTGCACCACTTTGCAACTTTCCACTACTTCCATTTGACACTTTTTTCATCAACTGAAAACCAGACACCATGGGAAAACCACTCTAAGATAACAAAAATTGAGAGAGGTTATTGTAGAGGGGCCCAACATGATCCCATTGAGTTAGATGAGAAGGTTCTAAGCCTCATAGTTTTCAAGTACCCTCATGCTGAAGTTTGCAGCCATTTTTCCCTTTGGACCCTTAAGGGATTGATCTAGTTGAATAAAGGGTCTATACTCTAAACTTATCTAAAACTTACCAACTCTTGGGATAGAAATTATAAGGTTCAAAACTTCAAAGTCTACATTTAGATTATAGTTATACCACTGTACAATGGGTAAACCACAAAACCCTCTATTGTTGCCTAAACCCTAGGGGTTTATTGAAAATAATACTTCCAAAGCTAACCACAACTTAAAAATTACTCAAAAAGGTTTGTGATACCCTACATAAGCTCAAACAATCATAAAATAATGCTTCCCTACACAAAAACACAATTTAACTCTTCAAAACCACCATTTTTCTTAAAGAAAACACACTTTTACACACACGGGTTTCACACCCATCTCACTTTTAGACCTCCCCAACACTAACAAATCATTCCCACATCTTAATAATGTTAATGCAAACCCATTCCTCAAGTTATAGAGGCTACAGAAAGAGGAATGGGTCAAAAATCTATTTTTATTGACTCAAAACCTTCAAATGTACAAGTTCGGGCCAGTTTTAGTAAATTGATGATATTCTACTCCTTATTTTCCTTGATGAACAAAACCTACTGAATGCTGCTCTTGAACCAATCATACATTGACCTTCTTGTCACTCCTAAAGTTTGGACCACATCCATTACCTCCACATAAAACTTGGCATCCTTGGTTTTCTTGGTTCCCATGCCTTGATATGGTTATGCAAATGAAAATAAAGCAAAGTAATCATCTCCTTCTCCATTGTCTAGAAGAATGCATGCTTAATGTTTTGATACATGATATCAGCTCTCTCATCTACTCTCATGGTTGAATACCAAAATATAGTATGGTGGGCCTCCAGAGTTCTAGTCATCTTTCTTCCTCTTCCACCAAATGCTAGCTCAATCAACACATCTACTAGCTTAATTTCCTTTGTTTTGGAAAGTTAAAGTTTCTCCCGAGTCACCAATGTTGCTCTATTTTCCTTTTCAGACTCTTTCATTGCTACAGATCACCTCTAGGATTTAATCATTTGTACCACATGTGGTTGATGTGCTTTTAGTGCCAGAGCACCTTGGGATCCTCATGCATCTTGGAGGTATTTCTTATTTTATTTGTTTGTTGTCAAGAATTTTGAGATGTAATAAGGTTCCAAGAACCATTTTTCATGTCTTGTAACAAGTTTTAGTTTTGGAGTCAAGTCTTGTTGTAAAAACAAGGTCTTCTTCCTCACCATGTAAGCTTGATTCATCTAGGAAAACTAAAGAATTAAAGTTCCTTGATGTATCTGAGTCCTTGAGGGGATTTTCCTTGACATGTGTAGTTTTTGTGGTGTCTTTTATGCTTTTTAATACACCTTTGAAGCTTCATTTCAATTGGGATTTTGTGAAGTTGTAGTGAATTGCCTTAACTAGGCAATTAGGGGTCTAGTTGGAAAAATAGTTAGTTTCCAATGTCGACCTAATTCAAATGTTAGTTGGAGGAAATTGGGAAGGGTGTTTGGAAGTTAAATAAGCCTCTCATGGTTGAGGAATGGCTGTTGAATCATTTTTTTTCAAGTTCTAATGAAAGAAGTGGTTGTTTTCTAGAAATTTCTGTGTGTAATTTGCTGCTAAAATGTGTGGTACAACCTCTATACAATATGTACAGGCTCAAACCTATTATGGTTGGAAAGAGGAGAGTGTCATATTTAATTTGAAGGTGGTTTGGTGGATTTTCATTGAGTATAAGTTGAAATATCTTTGTTTTAGCAGCATCAGGTCAAGAAACCCTCAAAACTAGGGTTTGGAAAAAAAAATGCTTCTATCTTCCACTCCCACATTGTATAGTTGGTAGTTTCTTGTGGGATGGAAGTTATTTATGTATATTTTGATCTTTTCAAGGTTTTAGAGAATGGAAAAATTTGTGGGGAAAGTTAAAAATCGATCTAGGCTTGGCATCTTCATGTGATGGGGCTAGCTTGTAAAGCAAAAATCAAAGTTTTTCTTGTTTTGAGAGATTTTTGTTGAAGGTGGAACTTAGGAATGATTGAAATGGTTGTAAGTAGTCTATAAGAGTTTGAAACAAGGCTTTGGGTAGAAGGAGTGAGCCTAGATAACTAAAAACCAATCAAGTGCACTCAATTAAGCATCTTGAGGACAATGTTAGTTTGGTCCATGGTTCCTTTTGCAACCACTTTCAAGAAGTAAGATTTTGTGGCATTGTAGAGGAATAATATACTTTCCTAAAAATAGTAGTTTACATTAGATATAGGTTTGTGGGTGAGAATTAGTTGGACTATCCTACCAAGAAGTGCTACAAGCAATTGGGGGTAAAGAGGCCTACTAGTTGAGAAATGAACTCATGTGGTTTCCTAAGTGGTAAACATGGCTATGGTGTTTTGATTGTGGTATGTTAGAGCATGCTTCAAATGATTATAAGTACTTAAAAAGTCTAAGATTCAAGGACCCTTGGTGAGTTGAGTTTTCTTTATAGAAGGATAGTGATTTGATGGCATGTTGATAAGAGTATTTGAGAGAAGCACTCATAAAAGAACCTCTACCATCTGAGATTGGTGTACTTCCCTACTCACTTTGCATCAACTTTGAATCCTTGCATCTAAAGGAAATTTCCTCAACATAAATACTCTCTTAAGGTTAACAATCATACATTGACCTTCTTTCCCATCTTAAAGTTTGGACCACATCCATTACCCCCACATAAAACTCGGCATCCTTGGTCTTCTTGGTTCCCACACCTTCATATGCTTATGCAAATGAAAATGAAGCATTGAAATAATCACCTCCTTCTCTGCTAGCTACAAGAATGCATGCTTAATTTTTTGATACATGATATAAAATCTCTCTTCTGCTCTCATGGTTGAATATTGAAATCTAGTATGGTGAGCCTCCAAAGTTCCAATCATCTTTCTTCCTCTTCCACCAAATGCTTGCCTAATCCACACATCTACTAGCCTAATTGGCTTTGTTTTTTGAAAGATGAAGTTTATCCTAAGTCACCAATGTAGCTCTCTCTTCCTTTTCAAACTGTTTCATTTCTACAAATCGTGTTTGGTATTTAATCATCTATACCACATGGTTGATGTGCTTTGAATCATCAGTAATAGTCTTCAAAATTGGATGCTAGTACAAGTTCATTATGCTTTCATAATAATTTATAACCATGGAGTCTGCCCATTCCTTGATGCCATCAAGTGAAGATTGAGGAATGAAATCAATGAGGAGTACATCTCGCTTGAAGTATTTGAAAGAAATAGCCATATCATATTCTTTTTGCCCAATTCCTACTCTTTCAAGGTTAACAATATCAATCTCACTAATAGCGCGATTACTACTAAGAAAGGTAATTCCACCAAATCTACCAAATAGTTTACCATAAGAATAATAAAAACAGAAGCTTTGAAAGGAACTCCATGAAAACCAAGCTCTCTAAATGGTACATATCACAGTATCGTTCAAAATCTTTTAGATGAGGCTGCTCCCACAACTCTCTTACTCGCTTAACAAAACCTTGAAACTCTATATTGATTTTATTTTTCCTATCCCTCTCTTGTTGTTCTTCCTCAATTTCATCAAGATCATGCATTGACCTTCTTGACCCTCCTAAAGTTTGGACCAATTCCATTGCCTCCACATAAAATTGGACATCCTTGGTCTTCTTGGTTCCCATGCCTTGATATGCTTATGCAAATGAAAATGAAGCAAAGTAATCATCTCCTTCTCCATTGGTTGGAATAATGCATGCTTAATGTTTTGATACATGATATCAAATCTCTCTTCTACTCTCATGGTTAAATACCAAAATATAGTATGGTGGGCCTCTAGAGTTCCAGTAATCTTTCTTCCTCTTCCACCAAATACAAGCCCGATCTAGATGTCTGCCAGCCTAATTGACTTTGTTTTTGAAAGCGGAATGGTGCAGGAGCACCCACACCTCACCCTCAATTTGTGATTATTTGATGGTAAATTAGGAGAAAAGTTGGTAAATGTTATTATGTTGAGGTCTTTTTGTCTTGAATAAGGTCTAATAGACCAATATTTTATGTACTTTGGGAATTAGTAGGTTAGGGCACAGACAAAAGTGCAAAGGAACTCTTGAATTAAATAATTGTTGATATTTCCATAAATGAAAACTATGTAAAACGTAGGTGGGATTGTAGAGAAAGAGTCTAAAATTCATGTTATAAGGGTGTCTAAGTGGTCCTATGCTTTTAGAATATTAAATTTGCATGATAAAGCTTAGTAAGCAAAACTATTCTTAAATAATAAATACTAGTATTTGTAGGCTTAATAAGGATTTGGTGGTTCAAAGGTAGTTATGGGAATTGAAGGGAGATGATTCTCATTTGAAATTTATTAAAAACATCATTCAAGCCTAAATGGGGGTTCAATCAATAGTATTTTTGAAGATTGGTGCTCTTCACAACACCTAAAACTATGGAATTTCAACATTTTTCTAAGTTTTCAGTTTCTTTTCTCTATGTACGGCCTAGTATAGACCTCCTATGAATAGAAATTCATGAAACATTGTGGTGTGGTGGAAGGTCTTAACTTAGATTTAAATATGTTTTGATACACCTTAAGTTGTTTTAGTGAAAGGAAATCCATTTTTCTTTATTTAGCTTGTACAGACCAATAGGGTCTGACTCTCTCCCACACTTTCCCACCCTCTCCCACCCTCTCTCACACCCTCTCCCACCCTCTCTCCCACCCTCCCACACTCTCTCCCACTCCCACCCTCTCTCACCCTCTCTCCCATAAGCATAAATACATACATATAGGCGTACATACATGCATGCATACATACATACATAAATGACACACCAAAATACATATAAATACAAACATCTGAACAAACATTCAAAAAGTGGCATATAACTAAAGGAAGAATAATGCAAGCATGTTATGTGTTGCTAGATATGTTCCTCGAAGAAGTAAAAAATGTCAAAACTAATAAATAACATGCTCGTGTTATGTTTTGATTTCAGAATCCAAAGCCTTAGCTTTGGTATTTTCCTTGGAATACCAACCCAAAGGCTTGGAGGGAATTACCAATGACCAGAGAGATGTTTTTTGCAAATTCTACAATTTTTCATATAATCGGGTTTGTGCTTACCATCAGGATTGTATCTAGCTCAATATCGACAAAATTGAACACATGGGTAATGCTAAGTTCTCTCTTATCTTTCCAACAATTTAATTTTTTTCACTTTCTGACAATGTTAGGCCTTTCATCCATAATTTCTTTTGTTTGAATGTCTATTTTTTGTCAAAAAGAAGTGTTTGGTTTTTTTTTCGTTATAAATTAACCGTTCATCAAAATTTCAAATAAATTACATTTTTAGAAACTACAGTCCATTCTACAAATTTTAAAAAATAATTTTAAAAAAAATCTATTACTTTCCAATATTTTTAGGGGGAGCACAGTCAAAATTCTACTTTTTAGGAAGTTCCCACTTAGAAAATTAGTAAAAAATCAAATATTCATTAAAAAATGACCAGAAAATTTGTGCATCAACTAGATATTGTTAGCTAGCTTCTAACCATAGTGATTTTAAAAATACTAAAAAAGAGTTCACCATGCTTAGGTCGTACAAGAGTTGCTATGTTATGTTTTTCTAACAAAAAAGACACTAATTTGTGTACATCGCTCTTTTGAACCCATTAATCTCAACCATTTTCAAAATAAATTAGTAGTTTAGAAAGTAGAATTAGAGCACTTCAATCTTTGTTTTTGTTCCATCTCAAAATTTTGAGTGTAACTATCCTCAATTTGACGTTCAATGTTAGCATTTCTCGATTTCAGAAAAAAAGTGGCCACTTAAGCGCCCTTTTTGGGAACCATCTTGGTGCACTTATCCCTTTTCAAAATTAGAATTTGAAGTTAGAACAATATCTCAAACTCATGCTATTACCACTCCCTTATAAATGAGTTAAGAACTAAAGACTCGTTGCTGCTCAAATAAGAAAGGATGCATGCCAAATATAGGAATTAATAACACATTCAATTACGTGTTGATCTTGAAGGATGGGTGCATGTCATAAGAATTGAATAATCAATTGTAATAATTTATAAATTAAGTAGTGAATGAACTACGATTGATGGTATATTAAGAAATTTGAAATTTAAACTATATAGATAAGTGACACTTTAAAGTAGACTTGTAAAAATTTCAACCAATGTTGGGTTTTCCATACCATTAACTATATTTACTCTTTGATGGAAGTACATTTACACCCAAGGGTAAAGGAGAAAACTTCACATTATGTAAAATTTTTAGGAATTTTACTCATATGCATCTTAGGAGATTAGATGGAGCTATTATTGTCAAATGATGATTATGAGAATACACTTGAATGGTTCAACCTTAGATAGACAAAATTCAAGATTTATAAAATAATATTAATAAGTTGTAATAACTACTATTCCATGAATTTTCATGTGTTTTATACACCAATTTTTCTTTCTTGTCTCATATTGCGATGTTTCAAATGAGAATGGTAAACTATCTTCTTTATTAAGTAGGAAAATTTCTTTAGAATATGTGAGAAATATAGTAGCATTACTGTATGGATATTTTGTGAACATAACAAACATAGTTGAGTAAAAGAGAAAGAATGAACTATGGATAACTATAGAAAACCAATCTTGATTTTAAAAAGTGATGCCAAACGCTAACATAGCAAGATGGAAAGTGTGGTGAACCAATTATTTTTGAGTTCCAAGAAGATGGAGTAATATATCTAAGCTATCATTGCACATCATCTAGTGATTTATTTTACTTATGCAAAGTGAGTGGATATCTCCAAAAATTAAGAAAAGTAAATATTGTTTGAAAAACATATCTAGAGTGCATTTAAGTGTATTATTTTGTTCTATAATATGGTTAATTTTCATAAAGTGTATTGTGTTATGACTCATGAAGTGGATAACTAGTAAATGTGTTGTGCCCCAAGCATGATATACAATGTATCCAACTTGGGATAAGGGTGAGAGGACATCATGTACGATCCCCTGTGTGTACCCTTTATGATGACCCTTTGTGTAAGCTATTTAATTGTGAAATAATGTAAACATGATATCTGTAGATGTGTGTCTACTAAATGAAATGTGAAGTAACTCTTCATGTATGTCTTGTTCATATATTAAATATGTTACCCTAGTGCATGACTCCCCTACAAGATTGAGATGCCTGCTAGTATAAATAGGGGTTGAGGGGTGAGAGAAATCCAAGTGGGAACTCCATGGTTTCCCTTGGACATGTTCCTAACATACTCCCCCACATATGAGAACCACACTTGTTGGACTAGATGTTGGATTGTCCTCTTCATCATGTGGCCTAGAACGCCTATTTGGAGTGTGTCAGCTTTCAGCATCGACATGGAGACAGTTGAGCATGCTTCAGAGACATCATCATGCACCATCTATCTTCATGACATCCTGCATACATCCATGGTTTTGTTTCTTCCTAAGGGGAGGAATTTTATTCTGCAAGATTGGATCATCTTTAGCATTCAATGTTGAGCTTCTACCATCATTTAGGAGACTCAACATTGACGGGGGGTAACCTTGTCTCTCTTCTAATTCTCTCTTATGGAGGGGTCTTTTTCCTCACATGGGGTTTTTACCTTCTCATTCTTCATTGAGAGAATTCATTTTTTGCATTTCATCTCTCTTTTGGGGAGGATTTTTGTGTCATTGGGTTTTCTCCTTTTCTCCATTTATGAGAGATTGCATTACATTTGTACATGGGTACCTAACATGGCCTAGTAGCTGGGACTCATTCTTTCATCTTTGTGTCATTTGTATAATAATCTAATACTCCCTAAGTTGCACTTAAGGGGGGGTATTGGTGTAAATAAAGTCCTGTACCTAGTTAGTTCATTACTAGGGGACTTATTTACATCTAAGTTAAGTTTACATAGGTCATAGGAAGGAATCTTTCTAGAAGATGTTAGTTGTCATTAGTTGTGATCTTACCCTTTGAAAACTACTACATGTGAACCTAGGTAAGTGTGCTTAGTTGTCTCAGGTCATATGATTAAGACACTTGCCATAATCCTATGACATCTCTCATTTCACCTTGGCTATATAACCAAGGGGTCTCTCTCATTTTACATGAAACAATCATATCATATCATTGACATTGAATACGGTCTATTCTTATCATATTCTTCTCTCTTTTTTTTGTGCTTTCCATTTTGTCCATAGATATTGGAAGCCATAGCCAATTCTAACACTATTATTCCCCTAGTTCCTTGATTATTATTTTTGTACCTTCCTCTTGGAGGCTAACCCCCTTACACAAACTAGGGAAGGTACCTAGGAGATGTATGGTAGGGTCCTTAGAGGGGGGCCTTGAGACCATCTTTCCTAATGGATATTGTATCCAATAATCTCCATCCTTGTAAACCCAACTGAGCTTTGTGATGTCAATTATGTGTAATTGTTGTGATACTTGACTATTATGTGAAAAAGAAAGTGACAGTAAAAAAAATTGAAACTACTATTCTTGATACATGAATTGATATTAGAATGAAATTATTTTCTAAGATCATGAGTGATGTTTATGATGCAAAAGAGAACCTTGAAGGGTATGGGTATGTGCAGGGTCATGATGGGCCAAAAAGTGGCAATATTATGGCCATAGAAAAATGGCCCCTTATCATTTTCATGGCCTTTTAGTTCTTGTTTCATGGTGTTGGAATTATGTTGCTTTGATTGTATGTTGTAATATGGATTGAAAATGCTTATTTAGGTATTAAATCTCAAAGAACAACATCTTGTGAAGGTGTTGAGAAGTGTTGTAAGATATTTCTACATTCTTCTAGACTCTATTTTATGCAATTTACCTAAAAAGCACCTTTTCACTCATCAACAATCCCTATTTTGAAGTGTTGTAAAGTCTTGTAACAAGCTTTCACGCTATTCTAGGAACATCTTCACTATTTATAACTTTCTTATGCTTTATTTTGTCTCTTTATTCCCGCATATGACTTAATTAAGTATATTTTTTAATGCTATCTTGAAAAATAACATTAAATACAACATATTTCCTAACACTTGTTTTTAGGTCCTAGGTGGGACCCATTTGCCATGGGTGGTGAATGAGTCTCCCTTGGCCCCAAATTCAAAATATTTCAAATTTCCTTTCAATACTTTATTCAAAATCACTTGTTGTTGGCATATGCTGAGGTATGAAAGGAACACGAATTGTATAAATAAGTGATTTTCATCTAATTTTACATCTCCTAACTCATCAAAGCATTCAAGCATTCTACATCATAAATTCACGCACTATTCAAGCACTTTGAGGTGGCCATTGACATTACTTCAGACTTGCATTATCAAGATTTAGATGAGTTTATAGCATTTGTATGTTATTAGTTTAAATTTATCTTTCATATCATTGTCTTTTCAAGGGTTTAATTACCATAAGGGGGTTTGACCAAGCCAAACACCTATCCACTAACCCCTAATCATTTTCCCCCTTTTGCTTGTTTACTTGTAGCCCTTGTTTTGTAGATTTGACAGGTTATTAGGTGTTGAAGAGTGGTTTTTAAGTCAGCTAGGTACTTCAAGTCAACTTGAGTCAAAATCAAGCTTGAGAGAGTTATTTGTCCATTTTTTGCAAATTTGACTTTGGTAACCTAACAAGCAGACATTCCCAGATCTGGCATTGCAGATTTGTCTCCTAGTTTTTCAAAAGTTTGGGGGAGGATTGATTTTCCACCTATGGTTAATGACTCCCACCTTAGGACTAGAAACTTGAGTTTTGTCAGATGTCAGATCCTGATAGACAAAAACTAGCTCCTGACAATTTTCCACCAATAGGTGGAGTTATTCGCCACCTTGGGTGAATGTGTCCCACCGTGAAAAATCAGTGAATTTCACTAATATCCAGAACACTCTAGAAATCTCACATTTCATCTAGGTGCACTCGGATTTATCCCTGTACTTTTTGTTCTGCATAATTTCTTCATTTACTTCATTATTTGTATATCACTGTGTGTTTTCAAACATAACTTTAATTTCACTTTTGCATTCATTTTCATCCATTTAGATTAGTCAATTGAATTTAGCTAATTTCATTTACATTATATCACATCACACACATCCTAATTTGAGTGATACATTAGCATTTTTACCCAATCTCTCTCCTCTGAGGTGAAAAACCCTAGAAGTGCAAGAGTAGCATTCAGGTCCCAAAAATCTGTGTCATTTTGGTGAACCTAACTTTTGAACACTTTAGAATTTTGATTGTATTCACATATTTCATCTTGAGTTCCCATTTGCATTAACATTCAATTGGAACATTGATTTGTTGTTGCATTCTAGGACTTTTCATTTTGCATTAGTGAAACATTCATTTAGCTTTGATTTTTGCATTACATCTAATAGAAAAAAGTCAAAATCTGCATTCTACATCTAAAAATTGCATACTGTATAACATTTAAATCATCTTAAATTTTTTTAAAACACTAAAAACATTGATACTGGGACTCATTCGCCACCAAGGGACAATCAGTCCCTTTGCATTTTTTAGACAGTATTTCTAGCATTTTTTTGCATTTCTTTTTTCTGTAGTTGGATCTTTGTTGTAATTAGTAGACTCTCTATTCTTTGCATTTTAGGACCATTATATTATCTTGCATTGGAATTCACCCCTCATTTGTGGTACTTGCATGAGTGTTTGGTGCCACATTGATAATACTTTAGTGAGACAAAGTTCTAGACTCATGGCATACAATGATAACACTTTCATTGTGGACCTTGGGATCTCACAACCTCCTACTCCTATTATGGATAATGGTACATTATGCCTTGACAATACCACTTCAATCACTTGAACTTTCCATCCAATGAATGTTCACAATCAAACCAATTCCCTCTCGCAAGAAAAGGTCATTAATATTCATGAGGACTTTGCACATTTACAATGTAAGAGTTGTCACTTGAAAACATTTCCACAAATGCCATACTTTCCATTGAGAATCTTCATCATTTGATTGAAAGTGATGATGTCTTGCAAGCAATGAAGAAAATTATTGAGATTTACAATAAACATTCCTCTACAAACACTCAATCCGCAACCATTCCTGTAAACCAAGGAGTACCTCAAGTTCCTCCCCCTTCAACCATTGCTTCCATCCCAACTTATACGAATCCACAAGTCCATACAACCATGTATTAGGCTACTTCTTTCTCGATTTCCACTAGCATTCCTACTTCCTTTGGGCATCACAAGTCCCTTCTACCACTTTCACACTTCTTATCATTCTTTTTACTTCCCCCAACATCACTTACACTCCATCACTAGTCTCCCTTCTGCCATAACCCACATACCCTGATCCTCTTCTTACATGAATTCTCACTACCGTTTTATCTATGCAACGTCAATTTTCTGACATTAGTCAAGGTCAACCCACTCCAACCACATATCATGTTCGTAGTAGTCCCTTATCCTTAGAAATATTATGTACCCCAATGTCATAAGGGATAGAAATTCCTCGGTTTGAGAAATATGTAGGAAAAGTAGATCCTATCAACCATATTAATGCTTATACTTGTTGATGCATTTTTTATGCACTTTTCAACATAGGTAATGCATTGATGCATCACCTCTCTTGAAAGACAATATTCCACAATCAAATTGTAGAACACTATGCCAAGGTCTCTAATGTCAGGTCTTCATAGCACTTGGAATATCTCAGTTGTTTCATATAATTTACTGGAATGACTAGGCAGACTTACATAGCTGGATACAAAGTGGATTTTATGAATTGAGGTTTATAGGATGGAAATTGATATGTATTTCTTTGTAGGTTTGAATAAAAATATAAAACTCCAATGATTTCTTAATTTTTAACTTTACAATGTGCAATGAAACTTAGCCTAAGTTATTTCTAAAAGAAGGAAAAAGAGTAGGGAAAAAGAGAGTTTCCTGGATTTGCAACTAACTATGAATAGTGATCATGGAGGTTCTACTATGGAGAACTTCCTTCAAATAGGATTCCACTTAACCAAGAAATCTACAGTATCATGAAATTTGTGCTATCTTCTAAGGTCTATAGATATTTTACCATTCATCCACCAAATTCATGCATGAATAAAGATAAAAGTTAAAGGAAACTTTAAGTTTTAGCCTAGACTAACTTTACACAACCATTTACTAGCAACAAATAAAAAAAATTATGGACTAGGAAGGCATCTACACACCATAAATTTTCATAACCACAAACCAACATTACCAAATCTATCCAAGCAATCTAAAACCAACTAGAGGGTTTGTGCAGGATCATGATGGGCAAAAAATTGGCAATATTATGTGTATTTGTAGGGTATGTGGCTGATAAAATTTTCTTTACATTAAATTGATGAAACAAAAAGGGTTTTTAGTGGAGATTCTCAGATTTCCACCAATATAAATGATGCTTTAATTTGAATTTAATAAATAATTATTATTTATTTTCTATTAGAATTATGACTAGAGTCCTAATCGATAGGCTAATTGAAAAACATCTATAACTTTCAAATGGTATCACATTTTTTGAATCAAAAACATGCATCACATTCTATGCTTCACATACTATAGGATTAAAAAAAGAAAAATTAAATTTCATGAATTTTTGACCAAGTTAAGGTGGTCAGACATACGAGTTTTTAATTTTTTTAAAAGTTGTAATAAAAAATTCATAATTAATTATTTACTTGGAAAAAAATTACAAAAAAATATGCATCACATCTAGACCTGAGTCCTCTACTTATATATAATTTATTATTAAAAAATATTATCATTTTATTATGCTTAGGGTGGTCAGACAGACACCTACTTCTTATTTTTTCCCTGAAATCTAAGTACTATTGCATTGAAATTTCAAATTTTCACCAAATAGATTTTATTTATTTTTAAACAAACCTATTAGTTTAGAAACTACATTCAATTTTCTACAAATTCTATTCTTACATATTTTTGAAAGAATATAGATAACTTATTCAAATTTTTACGTCAAGTTTCCTAACACTAATTTTTCTAAATTTTTTGTCACTTAAGGGCCTATTTTTTCAATGATGATCCTGCACATACCTTAGAATTGAAATGTAAATATAAATAAAACATCTAACTATGGGAGATTGAATAATGAAACATAGAGAGAAACTCATAAAATGCACTAAAGTCAATGTATTTTCATTAAATTTTTTGCAGCATGTCATTACAACAACTCAACACTCTCTTGAAAATTAGAGGAGACACCCTATTTATAGTGTCCAAAAGGTAGAATGAATGGCCAACATTAGTTTGCATTGTGTGGCAATGATTGATTACAAGCTAGGGTTCTACCTACCCCATAATATTTTACAATTTAAAATACAACTTTATCCCTATCCCTATTTTGTCCTCTAGTGATAGCACTATGGCATTTTGTCTTTTGCTCATTTCCTTTTTGCTTATTATATATAACATATATGATTTATATTCTATATATTGTATATATATTAAATATATTATATAATATATTTAATACATAGTCTCCTTTTGAAGTCTCCATCTTCCCCTCAGATCTTTAATATATATATTTAATCATTATATATTAAATAGAGGGAGAGAAAAAGATTTGAAATGGAGGGAGAGGGAGAGAGAAGAGGGAGAGGGAGAGGGAGAGGAGAGGGAGAGAGGGAAATTTGAGAGAGAGGGAGAGGGAGTGGGAGAGAGAGAGAGGGAGAATGGTAGAGAGGGAGAGACAAACCAAAGAGGGAGAGTGGGAGAGGGAGAGGGAGAGGGAGAGAGAGAGGGAGCGTGGGAGATAGAGAGAGAGGGAGAGAGGGAGAGAGAGTGAGAGGGAGAGGGAGAGAGTGAGAATGAGTGAGTGATATAGTCAAGACTGGAGAACCTTATTAGGCTACCCAATCTTGCAGTCTTTTCAATCCAAGTTCTCAATCTCTATATTTTGCACATGTATTTAATTAAATTCATAAAGAAATCCACTAAAATAACATTCAAAAACACATGTAGATAACAACAGGATTTATGCAAGTCATATATCTCATATTTAGTCTTCAAAGGTACTAGAAAGCTATAGTCTTGAAAGAAACCCAAACTGTTCATTAACATAAATCCATGAATGGATATTTTAAATCTACTATAAATTTCTTCATTACTAGAAAAAATCATGAAAATGCATACATTTAATCCTCCACATAATCTCCATCTGCTGCAAAAATCATCTACAAGCAAGATTAAGAACAAATATGCGAAATTCCACCACAAACCCATCACTTTGGGTTATTTACTACTCCTTTATTATCACAAATATTTTAAAACACCAAAATGGATTTTTTGTGTCTTGTTCTCAACTTTTCAGATCATTTTGAAAATATTGATTTTGTTACCATATGAGGAAGTTATGCCTAATTTACTGAAATTAGATCTCACAACCATGACCCAAATAATATCCTTCTTCCCCACAAAGGCAACCAAACCTCCACCTCCATTCTAGCTTGGTAATTTGTGCAAATGACCTCTTTTATGTTTTATATAGGAAAATTCAAACTTTTTCCAAAAATTATCATCCAATTCATCATCTGGGAAGTCCACTCCCCAAACACTAGCATCACGGAAAATATTTTATTTATTCCCAAATCATTTAATTCTTTGTGGGAGTTACAAAAAATAATAATAATAAAAATAAATTTCTATGTATATTGTGAAATTACACCAATTGCCTTCACATTTCATTTGAATTTGGAGCCAAAAAAAGTGTAGAAAGAAGGGACCTTTTCAAGGTTGCTAAAAGAGAGTTAATTTATGCATGTGAGACAAAAACAAAACCAAAATTGAAAAAGACAAAATTAAATAAAAGACTTTTCTTGGTTGTATAGGATAGCCCACGCACCTGGATGCTCTTGCATGAAATACCCAAGGTAAGAAGAAGTGTTCCATGAGGTGAAACTCATGAACATTTGAAAATCATGTGTTTGTTCTTCAACCATCTTTCTTCTTTATCAACCTATTTCTTTTTCTTCACCTTACTTTGAATCTTCATATCTCGTCCTTCCTTCATCCTTCCTCTTTTTCTTCCCCTCATCAAATTAATTTGACTGCACCATATTTCATATTTCCATTCCATTTTATCATTGTCAAAACTTGTATACAAATCTACATTAACAAATTCATAGAAATCAATGAATTCCACTTACATTTCTTCCTTACATTATCTTCCTTCATCCTCTTCTTCTTCTATGTCAATAAAACTAATTATACCTTGATGTTTTTCAGCTAGAAACCTATTATAGTTGCTCGTAATCATCTTTTTCATTTCTCTTTCTTTCACCATTTCATCACAATATGAATCATCTTTGACATTGACATCACCAAATTTTGCAAAATCATCAATTACCCTTATTTTCTCCTTTTTCCCTACTACTGTATCATCCATTTTAGTATTCTCATATCCATTCATATTAACCATGTTATTCTCATGTGGATCAATTTTATTTTTATCATCAAATAACTCTAAAAATTGAAACTTTACCTCTTTTCAATTGCAACTCTTGTTTCATTTGCTATCAAAGCTACCCACTCCTTTTCAACTATTGCAATTTGGACTAGTAAGTTATCTTATTCTTCATTTGTTGCTTCTCCTTTAATTTTCTCATTTATTTTCCTTTCTATGTTTTCTTCTTAAAAGTGCTGCCCCAAAATTTTCATTATTTCAATGTCCTTCATTGAACCAAGCTTTCCTACAACTTCACTTCTTTTTACCTCTATAATTTCATTATTACTTACTACATCAATACTATCATTTTCATTCATTTTCATGCACACAAATTCATATATCTCTTTAACATCAAATTATCTTTCAAAAATATCATAAACATGACTATTTACTTGTGTGTTTTCTTGTTTCTTTACTGTTGTCCCAATTTTTTCTTCTTGAATTTCTACTAAAATCTTGTTATTCTCTTCTTCTTCCTCCTCCCTTGTACTCAATGGTGTCATTTTATTCATTATATCTATATCTTTCTAAGGACCAATCATTGCTCCAACTTCACAATCACCATATTCATTTATATTTTCTTCATGCAAATCAATATTTACTTTTAAAAAATCAAAAGGAGATAATACGTTTGTTTTTGCTAATACAACCTCTTTTCATATGTATGCAATTCCATTTTTATTTTCTTTTATATCATCAACAAGATGCACAACTACTACTACCAATTTCTTTCTCCATTCTTTCTTTGTGCCTTTCTTCTCTTCTTGCTTTTTTTCATATGTATTTGTGTGGGATACTCCCACATGACTTTCTCTCCATACTCTTTCTACCATAGGGCTGCTACACTGCACTTAAACATTTTAATTTCCACTGTCCTCTTTTCCAAACCTCTACTTTTCCTCTTTCTTCTGTTTTCTTTCCTCTATTACAACTTCTTTTCCTTCTTCATTTCCTTGTCACAAATCATTGTTTGCAAACTCATTATGAAACAAACAATGTAATTTAACTTCATCTATTTTCTGATTTTCTTCAATTGTAGCTTTCTTCTTTATTCCCAAACTTTTCTCAAGGGCATCAAATCTCACTTCTATCATTCTCAACTCTTCAAATAGATTCTTTTGTCTCACTTTTTCTCAATACTCTTCCCAAAATAACATTCTCATAGGTCTTCTAATGACCCATCTTGTCTTTTTTTCAAATCCATTTTTAGGGACTCACAAGTCCCTTTACAGTTACAAGTCCTTGCAACAATATCTCACTTCAAGGTATCAACCCTTTGCAATCACAGGTCCTCCCTAAAAAAAACTCTCTCTTGGTTATCCTCTACCCAATAGATGGTTTTTGGAAGACACACCTCTCTCTTGTGCACCTTTTACCCAGCCTTAACGTCTACTAGAATATTGTAGTTATATATCCTATTTCATACCTGAAACAAACAAACACTCTCAAAACTCTTTCTCTCACAACTTCACCACTTCACTCTTCAACACTCTTCACCCACAAGTCTTGGTGCATACTTTGCACTCTCAAGATCTTCTATCTCTGATACCATTTGATGCAGTCAAGACTAGGGAACCTTATTAGGCCACCCAACCTTGCAACCTATTCAATCCAACTTCTCAAACTCTATTTTTTTGAACATTCATTTTATTAAAACCATAGAGAAATACACTCAAATAACATTAAAAAAATCATGTAGAGAACAACAAGATTTACGCAACTCATATATCTCATATTTAGCTACTAAGCTACAAGAAAGAAACCCAAACTGTTCATTAACATAAATCCATGAATGAATATTTTAAATCTGCTGCAAATTTCTTCATTACCAACAAAAATCATGAAAATACATATATTTAATCCTCTACATAATCTCCATCTATTGCAAAAATCATCTATAGGCAAGATTAAGTACAAATATGTGAAATTCCACCACAAACCCATCACTTTTAGTCCTTCACTACTCCCTGGTTATCATGAATCTTTTAAAACACTAACATGGGTTTTGTGCATCTCATTCTCATCTTTCTAGATCATTTTGAAAATATCAATTTCGTTACTGTATGAGGAAGTTATGCCTGATTTACTAAAATTGGGTCTTACAGCCATGACCCAAAGAATTTTCTTCTTCCCCAAAATGCCAGTCAAACCTCCACCTCCTTCATTCTGGCTTGGTAATTCATGCAAATGTCCTTTTTAATATTTTTTTCTATCAAAATTCAAACTTTTTCCAGGAAGTACCATCTAATTCATCATCTGAAAAATCCACTCCCTAGACACCAGCATCATGGAAAAGGGAAAGACCTAAGAGGGAGAAAGGGAGAGTAGGAGAGAGAGAGAGAGAGAGAGAGAGAGAGAGAGAGAGAGAGAGAGAGAGAGAGAGAGAGAGAGAGAGAGAGAGAGAGAGAGAGAGAGAGAGAGAGAGAGAGAGAGAGGGAGAGAGAGAGAGAGAGGGAGAGAGAGAGAGAGAGAGAGAGAGAGAGAGAGAGGGAGAGAGGAGAGAGAGGAGAGAGAGAGAGGGAGAGGGAGAGGGAGAGAGGGAGAGAGGAAAGAGAGAGGAGAGAGAGAGAGAGAGAGAGAGGAGAGAGAGAGAGAGGAGAGGGAGAGAGAGAGGGAGAGAGAGGAGGAGAGGAGAGAAAGGAGAGAGGGAAGGACCCCGGAGGGAGAGAGAGGAGAGAGATAAAGAGAGGAGAGAGAGTGAGAGAGATGGGGAGAGGAGAGAGGAGAGAGGGAGAGAGGAGAGATGAGAAAAGGAAGAGAGAGAGGGAGAGGAGAGAGGGAGAGAGAGGGAGAGTGAGAGGAGAGAGGGGAGAGGAGAGAGGGAGAGTGAGAGAGAGAGGGAGGAGAGAGAGGGAGAGGGGACAGAGGAGAGAGAGGAGAGAGGGACGGAGAGGGAGAGAGGAAGAGTGGGAGAGAGGGAGAGACCTAAGAGGGAGAGAGGGAGAGAGTGGGAGAGAGGAAGATAGAGAGGAAGAGAGACATAGTGGGTTTAGGGTTTAGAGTTTAGAGTTTAGGGAGAGAGGGAAATAGAATTTTAATGGTCCCTACATTCTTTTTATCACAAAATTCTAATGATTTCTATTTGCATCAGATAAAATTTAGCTTTTGAAATATTCTCTTACACTTTTTTTACAATTACAATAAAATTTGTCTATTTTTTTAATTTGTAGAATAGGGAGCAGTAGTTGTTGTAAGAGAAAAGGTAAAATGAAACTTACAACAGATGAAATTGAATCACATAGAGAAAAATATAGAGAAAGTCACAAGAAAATAAGATAAGGTATGAAAATTATTCAAATTGAAGCATCTTTTGCATTGTTAAATGTTAATTCAAGTGGAGATGAAATAGAAATTGAAAATGTGGAAGTTGAAAATGGAAATATGATCAACATTGAGAATGAAAATGTTGTTGAAAATGTTATTGAAAATGAAATTGTTATTGAAAATATTAAAAATATTAAAAATAGTGACAATAAAAATGTTAATAACATTGCATTTGAAAATGAAAATGTTGATGACATTTAAAATGTTGAAAATGAACCTTATGTAACACCTAATTATTGAAATTTTCCAATGCTTCACATTTTTCTCTTAGGAAAGAAACACATATCATTCTAGAGTAATCATCAATAATCAACATAAAGTACATTTATCCATTAATGCTTCTGACTCTGGAGGGACCTCAAAGGTGAGTATGTAGTAGCTCCAACAAATTATTTGTGAAATGCAACTAATTCTCAAATTTAATTAATTAACCATTCTGCTTAGTACATTCAAGCATGCTGTAAATAAATTATTAATTTAATAAACTTAAAAGACTTAAACACTTTATTGCTCAAATAATTTATTAAGCTTTAATACTTATCTGTGGAAATGTGCAAAAGAAATCCCAACTATTGTCGGAATGGTCCTTGGTTCAGCCTCTTCCGTTTATGAGTAGTCTAGGAGGAAAGCAGACTTTGCTGCTCTACATGAGTGCTGGTTCCACTGGAACAATGCTCAACACTCATGCCACAAAACCATGCCCTGGCCAGGACCGTCCTGAGTGCATGCACTTGTACCCCAGGTGGGACACCCACTGTAGGAGTGCCCCTTCTCCATCCTACTCACAGCCTGCTAACCTGAAACCCTATTCCTGCAATTTGCTCCACTTGATTTTCCTCTTTTTTATCTTTTCATGCCTCAATAATTTAGTTTTCACGGGTTTTATACAACACAAAGGGTAGTTCCAACTGACACACCCTTTTACAAATAATAATTAAATCCCATGAAAAATCTAATTATTATTTTATTGCATTTTCTTTCTAGAATTATTACATTAGTTCTTATATTTATTTACTTATTTACTTTTATTCCATTTTATTTTTTGTTTTCTTCCATGGGGAAAAAGTCTCATAACAATTCTCCCCCTGTTGTTTAGCTACTGCCCTCAATAGCTTGATGATTTTCTACATCACACATACATATAAAAAAAATAGCCTTTAGTTAAACAAATGAGGATATTGGTCTTTAATAAAATCAACATTTTCCCAAGTAGCACTATCATTATCACAATGACTCCATTTAATTTTTACTTCATTTATAACTTTTTCTTCTCTTAATTCATAGATATCTCCCTTTTTTTTAATTGTATTTTAAGTTAAGTAATTACAGGAAAGCATTTTTTTTTTCCAATGACAAGAGTTGTACATACATAAATATTAGGAATTTACAATCAAAGAAACTAATGGTAGTCTATGTGTTTACTCACATATATTTCAACCTTATCAATTTTCTCTCATGTTACCAATTTTCTTTAATATAGATATTTTAAATCTTATATATGTAACTTCAACATTAAATCTATAAAATTATTAAATCATCTATTGAAATAGCATATATCTAGTGAAACGACATACATATCCCATACTATGTAGTCACTCATTGATGAACTATATAATTGATATACTTCAAATATATTCTAAGATGATAATCATGTATTCTAGACTACATGAGTATCCTCTTTTCCTATATGTCAAGTATAATTGAATGAAAACAAGTAAAAAGTATCCCTAAAAAGAGTTCATATCTTTCAATATATGCACAAAGTTATTGGGTTGATCAAGTCCAATAACAAGGTACAATAAAATAAAGCATGGTAATCTTTCTAGGTATCTTAACAATCATACATTGAGTACTTTCATAGAAAAACATTAGGTCTAATATTTCCTTCACTATTAACACAAGGGAAAATATTGGTTAAAAATGATAATTTGACTAGAATAGTGATGATTTGCATAGACTCATGTCCTATGATATGAGACTCGACAAGGCCATTGGGACAAGGCCATTAGGACCTCCAAATAATGAAGAGGCAATGTTGTTTAAATAAAGCAACAAAATTCATTCAATAATTTCTTCTATTATGTTTTCCTTCATGTAAGGAGGTTCATCACAATAAATCTCTATATTAGTGATCCCAATAAATCATACAAAATCCTTTTGTCACACTTCTCATGTTTTATCCACAAAGCAATCCAATATTTGTCAATATGACTAGGATACTATTATCTACCAAAATATGATTAGGCTTGAGATCTCTATAAATGAATTCTAACTTGTTAAGATTTTTATGCACATTTATTCATAAATTTCTCCTATAAAATATATAAATTATACCCCTATATATGAAAAAATCACATGCTAGTTTGACAATCTCTATCTTTGTTTTATTTATGCCCTATATAGTATTTTATTGCATATCTGAAACCAATCATAAGCAATACCCAAACCATATATCATGGTTTATTTGAGGCCAAGAAATATGTCTAACATACATAGTGTTCCCTAGCATAATAAAGTGGCTTAGTAGTTATCCCTTTTTACAAAGGTTGTCTCTTATAATCATGAATCTCTCTTTTAAAAGAGTTTTCTTAACTATTCTTCATTACTCTATTTTTATTTTATTTTAATTTAGGAACAAATATCTATTCAATAAAAAAATAAATTAGGGTTATCTCTCCCCCTATAAAACTTCAACATGTTTCCATGTTTAATCATAAAACATTATTCCATTCCAACCAATGTATTTAAACAACAAAATATTTTCAAGGTTCAAGATGTAGATAAAAACCCACCTATGATTTTATATCCTATAAATATGTTATTCTCAACAATTTATTCTAAACATAATATTGTTTCTCTAAATTTAAAACATGAATCTAAGGACCTATGGGTTATGGGCCCACAATGTAAACTATATTAGACTTAAGTGATAAAATATAGGAGTCACTTCTTCTTCTTTTTTGTTTTTTTTAAAACTTGCAAAAGAAAACTCAAAAGATAAAAGGGTGAAACTAAGGTTTCAAAATGTGAATCAATTTAGAGGGTTAAATTTGCTGCCAATATAATATGTAAAAATTTAGCGCGGAAGTCCCATACAATGTAATTCCAATTTTAGTCTATTAGTCTACTATAATTTTCTTTATATGAAGTAATTATTTGTATTTAATCCCTATCGTGAAGATGGTTGTAAAAAATGAAAAATTAGTTGTCTTTCTAGGAAGTGAATATTTAATTACAAACTAACTCTCCCAAAGTTTATGAATGGTAATTAGAAGGTTAAATCATTAAGAAAAATAAATAAATAAATAAATAGTTTCTAATTATTTTGAGATCTACATTAGTATGGAAGGTTTCTATTTTTCTCAATTCCAAAATAAACAGTTTATTAAATCTAGTAGCAAAAATGCAATGATAAGATTTAGTTATGAATTTACTATTTACTAGGTGAAAAAGAAAACAAAAATTGTTAAATATCCAATTTGAAGTTTGATGTAAATTCAAACCATAAGTTACTCCAAATAAATGTAAAATAAAATAGGTTCGAGTGAAATTTTATTTTATTTTATTTTTAAATTAATTTCCGTGAAAATTTATAACTAACTTGAATTTAAAAGAATCATCCCATGAAACAAATTGTGAATAAAGAAATTGAAAAGTAAAAAGTAAATGAGTAATTTAATTTAAAAAACATAAATATCCTTAAATATTTTAACCTAGATATTTTAACCTTTTAAACATAATAGATGATTGATAAAGAAATCAAAAATAAATTTAAACTATTATAAAATCTAGTTTATCTATTTATTTAACTTTTGAACATAATAAATAATTGATAAAAAAAAATAAGAATCAATTTGAACTATTATAAAATATAATTTATCTATTTATTATTATTTTTTAAAAATTATATATATATACATATATTTTAGAAAATAAATGCAACGAAATTAATTGATGATTGAAAAGGCTCTGATACCAAATGAAATGCAACTAATTCTCAAATTTAATTAATTAACCATTCTGCTCAGTACATTCAAGCATGCCGTAAATAAATTATTAATTTAATAAACTTAAAAGACTTAAACACTTTATTGCTCAAATAATTTATTAAGCTTTAATACTTATCTATGGAAATGTGCAAAAGAAATCCCAACTATTGTCGGAATGGTCCTTGGTTCAGCCTCTTCCGTTTATGAGTAGTCTGGGAGGAAAGCAGACTTTGCTGCTCTACATGAGTGCTGGTTCCACTGGAACAATGCTCAACACTCATGCCACAAAACCATGCCCTGGCCAGGACCGTCCTGAGTGCATGCACTTGTACCCCAGGTGGGACACCCACTGTAGGAGTGCCCCTTCTCCATCCTACTCACAGCCTGCTAACCTGAAACCCTATTCCTGCAATTTGCTCCACTTGATTTTCCTCTTTTTTATCTTTTCATGCCTCAATAATTTAGTTTTCACAGGTTTTATACAACACAAAGGGTAGTTCCAACTGACACACCCTTTTACAAATAATAATTACATCCCATGAAAACTCTAATTATTATTTTATTGCATTTTCTTTCTAGAACTATTACATTAGTTCTTATATTTATTTACTTATTTAATTTTATTCTATTTTCTTTTTCTTTTTCTTCCATGGGGAAAAAGTCTCATAACAATTTGAATGAAACTACTTGCTCTAGAAAGAGACTCTAGTTTGTTTATCAATCAGACATTACGTGCAGATTTTATTAGCAGGCTTCACTAACCTAGGTAGATCTCTTACTGCTTGAGTGGAACTTATCTTGATAATGTTGTAAAAATTTACATGACACAACCTCCTATGCCACAACCAAATTTCACCTACTTGAGCAATTAAAAAACTCCAACTAGCACTATTTAGGTGAAAGATATCACCTTTTGTCTATTTTCCTATAGGAATCATATTCAAAGAACTTTCGCATATCTTGCATCTTCCATTTTTGAACTGAAGATTATATCCCTTGTCCACCATCTGTCCAACACTCAACAAATTTTGCTTCAAGCCTTCAACACAAAGAACATCATCAGTGTTATCCTTACCACCAAGGAAAATAGAACCTCTGCCACAAATCACACTAGCATTGTTATCTCCAAATCTCACAACCCCACGTTCATACTTCTCTAGACTCACAAATTTGATTTTATCACTAGTAATATGATGTGAGCATCCACTATCAATAACCCACTCATCTTTTTCTTCAACTCAGGCTGCAAGAGATTTTTCATCTTGAGCAGATTCAGTAGCCACAAGATTATCTTGAATGGTAGCAATGAAAACCCATTCATCTTCTTTTCCATTATCTTTTTTAGACTCATCATTAGTCACTACTTCTTCAACAAAATAGCATCTTTTTTGGAATCTATACTTTTTAGGCTTAGATCTAGGAACTCTTTCAGGACACCTTGATGCAAAATGACCTATTTTACTACAAGAGAAACATTTAACAAGCAATACATCTTCATACTTACCCTTTCCTCTACCTTCTTGCTTTGCAATAAGTGCTTCCAATTCTTCTACCTCTCTTTCTTTATCTTCAAGTTGTTTCAGTTCTTCATCATACTTGGATATCTTTCTAGAACACTCTCCCTGACTATGTCTTTGCATGTTACTTTCGGATACAATATCCTTGAATTCAAATTTAGTCTTTGGTGTAGATTCATCAAATTCACTTATCTCAAAAGCCACAAGCTTACCAACCAACGTGTCTCTTGTCATCTTGTTTAATGATATGAACTCTTCAATAGCACGAGAGTTCACTTTGTAGGAGGGAGGCAAGGATTTGAGTGCCTTAGCCACAATTTCATCCTCATCCATATAGGCACTGAAACATATAATACCCATGATTATGTCATTTACTCTCTACATAAAAGAAGTGATATTTTCATATTCACTGATCTTCAAATTATCATCCTTTCCTTTCAAACTCTGTATCTTATCCATCTTCACCTGAGCATCTCCTTCATATAAGGTTTCCAGCTTTGTCCAAATCTCATGAGCTATTTGTAGTCCTATCAAATTAGCCATCTCCAAATCTATCAAATCACTCACCAAAACTTCAATAGCCCTAATATTATTTTTAACATCTTCGATTTCATTAGGAGTGGAGGGACCATTCTCAGGAATAACATATGGGTGATCCCACAATAGTGGTTTACAAGTTTTGGCCAAACTAGACACTAATTTTTATTTTTTAACTAAATCTTCACATTCTGGCACCTATAGCGGTTAAACTGTGAGGAATTTGAAGATGATGCAAACTAGAGTCTTGTCACATTTTGTCTATATATTCTAAAAATATTTTTAATTTTTTTTTTTGGAATTAGATTGCACTTCTTTTTCCATCTCCCACGAAAATTGGTTTTTTTCAAAAACCAACATTTTTAAAGAGTGACGCACACCGTACATAACACATAAATTTTTTTCCTTGAAGGATAAATTCTAATTCTTTCAAATTTAGATTTGTAACTCTGATATCTAGTGCTTCCACTTGGTTAGATAGGTTTTTATTGAATATTTTTTCTTTAATCAAGTTTCAAAGTCAAATAGATTACAATTTAGACATAACAAGTCCGTATAACGCATAAATTTTATTGTATGTATTGATTTTTTTTTTTTGGCTGGATCAAGGACTCCAATATCTAGTGTACTCATATTTTTCAATTTTTTTTTGATAATATTCTATTTTTCCACATGTGCAGAACAAAGAGATTTTTTCTGAGAAAAACCTATATTTAATAAAACTTAAAAAACAAATAGATAATATAATTAGAACATATTAAAATTATATTCGTTTTATAGCTTATTTTGAGGGAAACCTGATACTAGTTGGGTTTCTGAGATTTCCTCCATTTTCATTCTCAAATAGAGCTTCGAAGAGCAAAATTCTAAGCAATTTTGGTGCTTGAGAGGATGTGGGTGAAAATAAGGGTTTCGGTTGAACCATTGTTTGGTCGAACATAAATCAAATGTTCAGTCGAATGAGGGTTCAACCGAACCCATTTAATATACAATAAAAAAATAGATTCAAATGGGGTTCGGTCGAACCCCCTCTATTAAAAATTAATATTTAATATTAATATTAATATAAATTATATCTTTTTAAATTATAATAAATAATATACTTATTATCGCAATATATTTTAATAATTATATTATTATTATAATATATAACTATTAATTAAAAGTATATAATTAAAAACTATATATATTATTATTATAATATTAAAAGTATATAGTTAAAAACTATATATTAATTTTTTCTAATCATGGCTTTTCGAATCTTGGATTTTTAGGCTCAACATGAGTGTCATGAAAACACTCTCTCAAGTAGGATAATGAGAAGCTTCATTTGGAGAACATGGAAATTAAAGAAGCCATGAGAAATCCCATATGCACCAACTACAAAGTACCTGTTGTTATTGCAAAAGTTAGTCTTCAAGAGCAACAACTACATATTGAGCATATTCAGTTGAAAGATGAGGTCCATTTGCCTAACTAATTTGATGATCTACATATTCAAAAAAAAATTATTCTCAAAATGTAAACTGTGGTTAAAAGGATTATGAGTCACTCCTTTTTTAGCTGTTCCTATTTTTATTCTAATGTATTTACAACCCTACAAACCTCCTAAATTTTATTTTCTCTAGAGATCTTTTTAGTGTACTGGTTTTCCCACAATGATGAAATTTCTTCATATGATATACTGTATAAGATTTAGATACCAAAAATTTTATTTTATTCTAATGCTTTAAATCACTTGAGCGATGAAGTTGAAGATTCATTAGCTTTGTGCTTATGGGTATTCTTTAACTATTCTTATGTTTTTTTTAATGGGCCTGCATGGATTTTTTCAACTGGAGAGAATGGAAAGTATGGCTGGAAAATTTTATGGAAGGCCCATATCATTGACTATAGAGAGAGATATGGAGGGAGTGGGAGAGAAAGGGAGCTTAGGGGTAGGATGGAGAGACTTGAGAGAGAGAGAGGGGGGGAATGGGAGAGAGATAAATGGTAGGAGGTATAAGGGTTTAGGGTTTAAGCATTAAGGGTAGAGGGGAGAGAGGGAGAGGGGAATGAGGGAGAGACTTGAGAGAGAGAGAGAGGGGAGGGGAGGAGAGACAGGGTAGGGGTTCGAGGGGTTTGGTGAAGGGGTTAAGGGTGGAGAGCTCAGAGGAGAGGAGGAGAGACTTCAAGAGAGAGGGGGAGGAGAGATAGAGTGGGTAGAGTAGAAGGTTTAGTTTGGCGCGGGGTTAAGGGTAGAGGGAGAGGGGTAGAGAGGGTAGGAGGGAGAGACTTGAGAGAGGGGGGAGTGGGAGAGAGATAAAGGGTAGGGGGTGTACAAGTGTTTAGGGTTTAAGGGTTAAGGGTAAAGGGGAGAGAGGGAGAGGGGGTAGGAGGGAGATACTTGAAAGACTGGGGGGGAGTGGGAGGGAGATAAAGGGTAGGGTTTAAGGGTTTAGCATAGAGGGGAGAGAGGGAGAGGGGGTGGTTGGGAGAGACTTGAGAGAGTAGGGGGAGTGGGAGAGAGATAAAGGGTAGGGGGTGTACAAGGGTTTAGGGTTTAAGGTTTAAGGGTAGAGGGGAGAGAGGGAGAGAGGGTAGGAGGGAGAGACTTGAGAGAGAGAGGGAAGAGTGGGAGAGAGATAAAGGGTAGGGTTTAAGGGTTTAGGGTAGAGGAGCTTGAGAGGGAGAGTGGGTATGAGGGAGAGAATTTCAAGAGAGAGAGGGCGGGAGTGGGAGAGAGATAGATGGTAGGGAGTAGAAGGGTTTATGGTTTAAGGGTTAAGGGTAGAGGGGAGAGGGGGAGAGGGGGTAGGAGGGAGAGACTTGAGAGAGAGAGGGGGGATTGCGAGAGAGATAAAGGGTATGGGGTGTACAAGGGTTTAGGGTTTAAAGGTTAAGGGTAGGGGGAGAGAGGAAGAGGGGGTAGGGGGGAGAGAGGAAGAGAGAGAGGGAGGAGT
>VDFB02281492.1:685833451-685882650 GCA_007258455.2 Sequoia sempervirens
TATAGGGTTAAGGGTTTATTTTTTTATTTGCATTGATTTATGTTTTATATATGTGTACAATAATTTTATAATTAGATAATACTTAATTTTAAAATTTACATAATTTCCCATGGAATAATTTGATGGAACAAATTATATAATTTTTATATAAGTGTATATAAGATTATTGAACTTAAGAATTCCATGAAACAAATATAAGTTGTATATAATTGTAATTTAGGAAAAATGATTTTAAAAAACTTCACTACATTTCAAATAAGGATTGAAAGCATATATATGGGTTTACATGCAACAAAAAAAAGTGAGAGATGATCCTATCAAAGATTCTTGAATTTAAGAATTTTCCATGGAACAAATTTATGTACATATAATTTTAATTTAGGAAAAATGATTTTAAAAAACTTCACTACATTTCAAATAAGGATTGAAAGCATATATATGGGTTTACATGCAACCAAAAAAAGTGAGAGATGATCCTATCAAAGATTCTTGAATTTAAGAATTTTCCATGGAACAAATTTATGTACATATAATTTTAATTTAGGAAAAATGATTTTAAAAAACTTCACTACATTTCAAATAAGGATTGAAAGCATATATATGGGTTTACATGCAACCAAAAAAAGTGAGAGATGATGCTATCAAAGATTCTTGAACTTAAGAATTTTCCATGGAACAAATATGTACATATAATTGTAATTTACACAAAATGATTTATAACTATGTAAAAGTTACTATAAGTTCTCATTTGAACATGTATAGGGTTACAAGTGAACTTGAAAACCATGGATATAATCTAAGTCAAAGATTTTGGTTCAGCCTACTCTTCAATAACATGTAGAATTTTTTGATGATCATCACTATCTAGTCTCCATTTTCTTTAGCCACGTGCATGTGGAACTGCATGAAGATGTAGAGCGGTAGCAATTATTAAGTGAATATATTGATACACCTTGTTATTAGGTTGATAGTCAACAAAATAAATCCCATGTTGAACAACTTTGACTTGTTTTAGATATGTCCCTTGCACTACAATAGAACCTGGATGGTAAACATGAACCTAAGGTAAGACATATCAATGTGTGAAACATTTTTCGTGCTCAAGGTTTATACAATATATATTTAATGTTTATAATGTAATGTGCACACGTGAATACAATGCATATAAAATTTTAAATTCAAACTCACTTGTGGGAAATGACATTCCATCACTCGTTTCAAGTTGTGTTAGCTTATTCCTCTCTTCTATGTAACACAATAAATAATATCTAACACCTTCTATGTTTTGAGGCTCTACTATGACTGCAAAAACATCTATACACCAAATTTACACATTAAAAATAAAAAAAGAAATAGAAATGTATCTAAAGATCATTAACTAGATATATATAATATTTAAATTATTGAAAAGTTACACATGTACCTTTTCTAAACCAATCCTGAAATATGGTCATAATCAATTGAAATCAAAGGAATGTCTTCAAATCTTTCTTCCTTGTTTTCATCATATGTTTCTGAAACAACTAGTGGCATTGCATCCCATTTACCAACATATCCAAGTTCTTGATTGTTGCATGAATAATCAGAGTTTCCCTCAATGCACTTAGTGGAAAAACAAGAGTAATCCATTGTGTCTAATATCCATCCATGGAGACTATCTGAACTCCTAACACAATGCAAAGATCTTGTTTTTTCTAGCCTCTTGCATCCATGCATCGATCTTCTATCCACACCTAGATAGATATGTACAAAAAAAAACTTATGTGAACAAATATGTATATATATATATATTTTAAATTTAAATAAATTCAAATTTTGATTTAATGTAATTTTATACATACCCGATATCTCCCAAAACACTCTATGTGGAATGTGTCGGTTTGTTCTTGAAGATGTGCCGACCAAATTTGATGCAAAGTGTTTCTTGCACCATTCAACAACATCATGTGCATTTTCTAGACGATCTTTTGGATAACTCATTTGATGCTTTCTTAAAGCTCGTTTGATGCAAGCTCTTGCTCCATCATGCTCACCCTTTCCATGCCCACTTTCAAAAAAACTCCAAACATGTGGTATTTTGTAGATTTTATGATATCTACAAAGTGCATAGAATGGCCATGAAGATTTGAATTGTGCCGTGCATCCATTTGACCATACAAAAGGATTTTCAAATTTTATACCCCTGCTTCTCAAATTCTCAAAAAATATTGTAAAGAAATGTTGGAGAAAAAGTGTGTCATGCTCTTTATCATCACTAATATAAAAGTGATATTATTTCTCAATTTCTTGTTCTTCATCTATACTATCAACACCATCCAATTCTGATTGTGCATGTTGATAACACACATGAACCATACTAGTGATTTGCTTTGAAAAGTAATACTCTGATTAAATCTCCTTTTGATTTACAAAGGAGTAATTTTTTGCAAAGTCAACTACTTATAGAACTGTTCCATGTGGGAAGGTATCTCTCAATGTTTGGAATTGTTGTGCTTGCCACTTAGCAAAAAAGGAATGTTGTATGTATGGTCGTATCAATTTTCAAAAATCTTTCGTAAATTTTCCAATGGGAATCTCCTCTTCTACATAGTTCAACCTTGTGGATTCTTTCTCAATTATTTTTGCAAATGTACATACTTGTACCTATGTGAGTAAAATATGTGAATAACTAATAAACCACACAATTAATGAAACATTACATTGAATAGAATCCAAATAACAATCTATAAGAAATTGAAACAAATAAACTCCCTATAAAAATAGTACTTACCTCTTGCAATTTACTATCTTTATTAGGTTAGTATCCGCAATTCTTGAAGAAAATTTAGCCAAATTTCCACATGTCTCACAAATTCATTTTATGCAGTTTATTTGAGGTCCATTTTCATTATCACATAATATAGACTTTATGAACAAACTTTCTTGTTTAGGAGGTACATTTTGAAACCCACATATTTCTTCTCTCATCTTTCAAAACACCTGATAGTAGAGATCAAATTCAATATGATAATGGCAACAAAAAGTTTCAAAAAACTTGTTTATCTTCACATAATATGGCTTTAACCTTTGAAACATTGTTTGCCCAATCTTTATATGTGGATATGCATTACAAAAGTTCATATACATCTCAAATTGTGTTATGTCTATCCAATGTTTGATATAATTTTCATAAATACTAGGTCCAATCCTATGTCTCATAAAATCTCTAGTATTTGATGATGGACGAGTTTGATCATGCTAAAAACTTGAGACCAAGTTCCTAACAACATCTTGAATCCTGTTAGAATGGGGAGCTCTACACATAATTGCCCAATTGCCTTCTAAATTCTCATCCAAAAACTTTATCCTATCAGAATGGGGAGCTCTACACATAATTGCCCAATTTCCTTCTAAACTTCCATCCAAAAAGTTTCTATTTTTCTCATATTTTATCAATGTGGTTCTACTATAACCAATTTCAGTTAAAAGTGCAGACATTTTTTTCTTTTCTTGCTATATCTTGATGTACAATAGATGTCAACATTACCTTTCTTATAGTGGCCTTATCCACTGATCGAGATCATTTCCCAATGGAATCTATACCCTTTTTAACATTTTGAACAATATCCTTTTGTAATCCCATGTGTTTCTTCTTATTTGATGTCGAATGTACTCCCAACAATTGTAATGAGTCTTTGAGCTCATCACAAAGAAGTTAAAGTGATAAAAATTGGGTTTTTTCAAGTGTATCAAGATGATTGAAATGATGATTGATCATTCCATTTACAGATTTAGTCATTGACCTCTTTCTCTTATTATAAGGCTGGTTAGCATAATATTTCATTTTCTCCATATCCATTTCAGGTAAATGATCTAAATTTCTATGAGAAATTTGTTTCCTCACCTTCTCAGCTAGTTTTATATGCTTATCCATACCAGTAGGAGGAAGTGATCCCAACCCCTATCCAACATGCATTGTTTGAACTTGTGCCTCCTCCCTATCTTCAAGGACCATGTGTTCTTGAGTGGATTCATTTGATACAATGTCTAGAATTGGCTTGAATTGAGCATTGAAACTTCCTACTTGTTGAGCCCTTCCTACATGTCGCAAAATATTTTGCAAACAAAAGTGAGAGACGATGTTATATAATTGAAGTTTATGTATGCAAGGAAACAAACTAATAAGACATGATGCTATAAGTGAGAGAAGTTTTTACTAGTTTTATATGCTCATCCAGTAGAAGAAAGTGATCTTGACCCCTTTCCAACAAGCATTGTTTGAACTTGGGTCTCCTCCCTAACTTGAAGGTCCATGTGTTCTTCAACAGATTTGTTTGATCCAATATCTAGATTTGGTGCTCTTCTAGCCTGAGGAATCCCTAGAGCATAAAACATAAAAATAATAAGAACATTGAAGTGATGAAAAGAAAAGACCAAAGACAAAACAACTACATGCACATGTATGAAAAAAAATCCATAAATGCATAGCCAAGGATAGGATACACATAGGTCAAATTCCATGCCAAGCATCAACGTTTCAAGATTATGCATACAAGTAACTTAGAAATTTTAGGCTAGTGATATGGCAAAGGAAACCCTTAGAGTATAATAAGGTGATCCAAAGAACCCCAACAAAATTGGGCTATAAGATGTTTCAAGGTTTCAAATTAATTTTCAATATCCTGCTAAGATGAAAAAAGTTAAAAATTTATGGGACATAAAACACAACCCAAATAATAAACTAAAACCAAACACAAATATTGAAACAAAAAGAATTGGCTTAAGGAATTGGAGTCAAGGATCAAATAAACATTGCAAATTGCATGACCAAGATGACTTGAGGACATTTAAAAGTATTTATAGTCATTCAAGTGTAATAAAACTTGAAAGTTTTGAAAAGGAAAAAATAAGTTCAAAATGAAGAAGAAAAGAAAGACTATAAAAACAACACCTAATAAAAATGAAATGGAAACAAAGAAACAAAAAATTGAAAGGAGAGTCTTTATATTGTCCAAGAAAAATGAGACATATGTGCAAGGACAACAAATCTCTCCTATTCTTTCAATTAGGATTTCTTGGTCTTGGATGTATATCTCCACAGTGGAATCTTACAAAAAATTCAAGATGGATAATTGTAAACTAATAAGTACTCCAATAAATTATGGTAAGAAACCCGCAATGAAAATTTGTGTTAAGACATAAAAAGAATAATCTATCATATAACTATTATTCCTTGGCACCATATAGCTTGAGTTTTGATGTATACATGTGCTAGTCTCTAGAAAAACTGACATTGCATTGTCTTTAAGTATAATTTGAGTTCTAATTTTCAAATAATTCTAGAGCTTAGAATTGGGAATTTATTATCATATTTAAAAAATATTTTTAATGAACTATTGATCATTAGATTAAATTCAACGGGAGTTTAGAAAAATATTAAGCTAATTAAATGTTGCAATGTAGATTGGATAGGGGATATTGATCACCAAATATCAACATTAGAATGCTACTTCATTGTACATGAAGGTGTAGTTTCATGAATAATTAAGAAAAAAACAATATTTTCTTTCAAAGTGAAAAGTTAGAATATATCGGAATTTGCAAAGCGATAAAATAATTAATTTGGTTGAAAAAATTATGAAAATCAAAGTGGCATAGTGAGGGACACAAAATTAAGGTTTCATTGGAGAACTAAGCATGTATTGAAGTACACCATCATTTTCTTCATGAACAAAGTAAAGAGAAAATTTTTTAGATGCAATACTCAACAATGATAATGTGATGACAAAAACATTAAACAAAGGTATTGGTAAAGATAAGTGTAAGGTTTTTAAGGAAGGATTTAATGTACAATATTTTGGTTTAAAATTATATTTTAAGTTGGGGTATTGTAATTTGAAAAATGGTCATACATTAAACATTTATAATTTCAATAAGAAAGCCAATGCAAAATGTATGCACATAAAAATTTATGTTTAGGTGTACTAACCAAATTATTGGGTGGAGTAATCCACATTATGGATTCCATCCCATCAAATGAATACTCATATTTTTTCAAAGTAAAAGTCCTAAGCATGCACTTGAGAGTGAGAGAAAGAAGAAACAAGCATGTACCTTGTTTTTTTTATGATAATTTTCCAAGTTTTGTTCATGCCTCTTTTGAAAATTTTTGTTGAGACACATTTTTTCTTTTTCTTTGTTGTCCCATTATCTTCTTCAAATTAAAGATGAATCAAAACAAGTCCTCTAACAACTTAGTTAAATTCTCCTCCAAATCCTTCCTTGATTGATAAAAATGAAAAGTTGTTGAGCTCCAATATTTGCCTCCTTGATAAATGTGCAAAAACTTCTTCTCCAAAATCTACGCTCCAACTGAGATAAATGAGAATTAATCTTGTAATTTTATATCCAAAATAATGAAAAATAATCTTCTATTTATATGCATATGGGATGGGAAAAAAATTATTCTAGTGTACATGGAATAACTAGATCCTAGTTTAGCCAGTATTGGCATGGTGTGATGGTTTATAGGTGGCACTATTGTTCTTGCTACCAAGGTTCAAACCCCATTGGGGTGGTATTGTTGAATGGTTGTATTCCAGTTCATAGCTCCAGTCAAAAGTGTTTACCCCTTGAATAAAGTATAACTAGATCCTAGTTTAAATGAATCAAGTAGTAAACAAACAAGTTATTTCATTGTGGAGTTTGTTGTTATTTAATTCATAGGTATGCACAACATATCTAGTAATTTTATAATTTTCTTAAAGTGTCAAAAATGTATATTAGAGGAATAATTTGAATTGAATTTCAAGTTACTTGTCAAAAATTTATAATAGAGGTATAATTTGAGTTAAATTTTCTTGATTATATTTGAATTGAATTTCAAGTTAATTGTCAAAAATGTATAATCTAGAGGTATAAATTGAATTGAATTTCTTAATTATATTTGAATTTAATTTCAAGTTACTTTTGAAAAATATTATATATTGTTCTCAACTCAATGGTTCATGTTGCTTTAGTCATTTAAAAAAAAAAAATTATTGTGATCAACATGAATGAACTTAATTATAAAGTGGCATTGATTTCCCTAAAATCCTACTAGAGATCAAATGTATATTGAATATAAGAAAATGTACGTTGTAAGAGATCATAAAATAAGAAAACATGTATGTATATTGAATATTTAAAGAAAATGCATACATATATTATGTGTAAAAATGTTTAAACCATAAGCAAACACATGCACATACATGTAAAGGGATTCAATGTATAAACATAACACATATTATAATCAAAGAGGAAAATGTATGTATTTATCATATAAGAGAATATATGTACATATGATATAAGAAAAATGTAAATTAAAGATCATCAAATTTTGAATACTAAAGATCAACAAATAAGAAAATGTATGTATATCATATAAGAAAATGTAAGTTAGAGATCATCAAATCTCGAATACTAAAGATCATTATATAGGAAAATACATGTGGTAAAGATCATAAATATAGTGTGTAGGGCCTAATATGAATGTCTACTCCTAGTTGAACAACCATCTAAATGAGAACGGTCCTGCTCTGATGGATGTGTCGTGCCCTGCAAATAAAATTGTGTACAGGATGTGTTAAATACATATAATTTATATTAAATATATTTTATGAAATCTATTTTTAAATGAACTTGTATTTTTAAATATCAATCTAGATCTATGCATACATAAATATTGCATGTACATATACACGTGTGATTATATAAAAATGTAAAACTCACATGTCCACTAGCAACAAATTCATCCATAGAGTCACATTGATCATGCACATGATCTTGACCAAGGCTAGGAGTGATATGAGGTATGTCCACCTATAAAAATATATATACATATATATATATCAAATTACATGGATATCTAGTTAAAAAAATAATAATAATGAAAAAAGAATTGAAACATGTGCATGCACACATACATGCACATCATCTAATATTAGATGACCTAAGTCCTCTGCAAGGGCCGCCTCCACCATATCAACCACACAGTAAAGTGACAAATCAAAATCTACATCTATCTAATTTATCTCATGTCATTCCATAAACGATGAATTTAGAGGACTATGAAGGTGAGATGGCATTGATGATAATGAACCAAAACCAATCAACATATCGGTTAAACCCATAGTCTATGCAGTTGTTGAATGATCTATAGGTGGATCCTGACGTGCACTACTAGTAGGCTGAGAGTGGTGGAATCCTAGAACTGAACGACCTCTACATCTAAAATGATCTCTAACATGCTCTATATTGATCCCATTGTCTAATGCAATGTGGGCATATGCCTCCAACAGGTTCTCAGCCAAACAATGCAGAGTCATGCATGCCATATCTCCTATAAGTGTATCAAGTTGTGTAGGAGCAAGGATGTTGACCACTATAAAAGGATCCACAGTGGTCCATTGTGCTGAAAATAGCATGGATCGGGAATGTCTAGACATCAAATGTTGACCTACACGATCATCAGATATCCTAGTGGTGGCAGCCACAATTTCGCCTACAGTGTCAATTGCTTCCTTTCAGGAAGCAAAGACAACCTCATCTGCTATGGGGCCTAGAGCTGGGGTGAGATCAAGAGACCTCTCACCAACCAATACCCTAAAAACTGGGGGTGGTTTGTCTACTCGATGATAGGTGGGCCTGTTAGCAATCTTGCCATGCCCCTAGCTAGCATATGGTGGAATGTCTAGGTAGTTTACTTTGAGGCCCAAATGGACCTCGGCATACAACTGCTAAACAAAATACAATTGAATCTGGTCATTGTTTGGGTATAGACCATGTGCTACAAGAAATTGTGGGTAGATCAATGAGGCCATAGCATGATCGACACATCTAGTGACTGGTAGCACCTAACCTTAGGCACATTTTGATAAAATGGAAAACAAGTGGCTTTTATCATTTCTTTGGTCACACTATCTTGTATTTTTTTAAGGGGAACGTCACCATGTACTTCTTCCTGCATGCAAGAAAGAATAGCAACTACTCTATCTAGGGAATATGCACTAGTCCTCTCAAGTTGATATATTTTAGTTTTTCTAGACTATGCAATATTAACATGCATGGTTCACTATATATCCCTCGGTTTGCACCCTGTGCTAATGAATCTCTCAATTTTTTAATCTCATTGGTGGTATTTCCAATTTTTTTTTTGCAAGTGGAACATCTTCATTTTCCATGTTATATATGTATGTACACCTAAAGGAGCAATGAGACCTTGGTAAATAATATATCTAGACATAGAGAATACATTTAACTAAAACAGTTCTAATAATTCATCTACTCATCAATAATATTTTCATACCATTAACAATTTAAAAAGAATTGGAAGAGAACTATAATCTATAACATAGCATCCTTAAATGGTTCAAATTGTAAATGAAACAATGAAAGAAAGAATAAGAAAACAAAGATTAGTGTAAAATTATTTGAAAATAATTGGGGATAAAAATATCTGATCTAATAGTTGTTAACATAAATGAACTTGAAAATAGGATTATATAAGTGAAAAAAAAATTCTATTGCCTTCATTGAACCTAAATTTATCTAGTTAAGATATGTCTAAAATTAAGAATTCACACTAGAATATCAATATTCCATAAGAATCTCATAAAGAGGATGAATTTAATGGAAGATAATATAAAATCCTCCATATAAGGATGAATTTTATAATTACATTATGAGTGAATCATCTCAATTATATAGCTAAGAACATCAAAAAATCATAGATTGGAAAGCAAAATAATCAAACAGTTATCATATTTTTATATGTATAAAGTTTAGATACCATCAAACTATTTAAACTTATAGATTGTATAAAGCTATACGTTGAATTGTTAAAATTAATTTATTAAGAATCAAATCTAATAATTTTTTACTTCATATTGCATACTTGTTATAAATATCTCACTAATCCAACCATACATTTTATATATGTTAAAAAATATATAATTGTTATGCACATAATTTTTCACTAGAAAAACACAATAATTTTTTTTATAAATCCTTTAATTACGCTAATTAATTCTTTAAGCATTTCTGATGCAACAATAACCATCTCCAATAGAATTAACATCCTTTCTTTAATTAATTTGTTTGTTTAACTTGCTAATGCGATACAATTATTAATGCATCTCTCACTATTACCTATACTTTAAATATTAAATTTGCAAGTATAAAAATTTAATGCTTACACTAATAATATTCTCATTGTGATGGTTATTTCATCATAACCCACAATGAGTTGTTCCTACTTCTATTTCTTGTTGATAGTAAGGTCAATATGGTATTATGATTATTAGGATAGTTTCTCATGACCCAATGATGGCATTTAAAGTACTAAATATGTAACTTTTGATGGTAATAACAACATGAATAATTATATGGTTTGCATTTATTTATTTATTTTCCTCTCATATTTCAACATCTATAAAAGATTTTTCCAAAAATGCTCTCCAATTATCTATGAGCATTAATAAGATTAAGTATGCTAACAACAATACTCAATGATATTAAGGTTCCCTCTACAATTAATACAAACATTCTATCAATCTTATTACTCACAAATAGTATTAAACTTTACTCATATAATAGAAATGTTAATGTGATAGTGATATCATGTTTACATATACCCTCATTTATACTATTACAAATACCATCCATTAATGCCCATATTAATACTATAATAAATTTTATTAATAATATTAATAATGTATATATATATATATATATATATATATATATATATATATATATATATATATATTTACAATAGCGCCTAAACACTATTATTTGTCAGCTCATTGTTGCTTGCAAAAAATTTATTACCATCTTAGCATCCCTAATAAGATTATCAATAAAATAGATTTCTTACTAAGGTGATTTTATTTGCGACTTATTTTAGTATGAAGACCTCCCTTTATATTACCCTGAATAATAGTATCACTATTTGTTATTAATATATTTAATTTTAATTCTTTTATCTAACTCTTATATATTGTTATAACATTTATTTAATTATTCATCTCTATTACAAAAATAATTATATGATTAAATATATTGCATACTTGTAGAATCTAATGAGATACCTTAAAAAGATTCAAGTTTTATAATTTAAATCTCCCTCTTATATAAATATGGTTTTTTCTAGTCTTACAATTTCTTGTGTCATCTATTCAATTATTTTAGCTATGGATTTAGCTACAATCTTGTAGGAGGTATTAAGAAGAGTAATTAGTATCCACCCTAAAATAAAAAAAATAATTTTCCTTTAGGAATTAATTTATCAACCCTTGATTATTAGAATTTAAATGATGGATCCCTTTGATAAAGCTACTTTTTATACCTCATAGAGTCCTCCTTGATGAATGGACATATTTTTTTAAGGAATTGTATAGCTAAACCATCTATTCAAAGACTTTTGGAGTATTCAAATCCTTTAAGGAAATATCAGCCTCCTCAAGGGTGAATAAATGATCTAAATGTGCCTAGTTTTTTAGACCAATTATTTTGGGTATGCAAGTGCCAATCAATTCCTCAACTACATCTTGAAGTGTATCTCCTTCAACTAGACCAATTAAAAATTATTTGTAATGTTGGAGGAAAATGGATTTAATATCATTAGAGTTGTCATGGAACTACCTCTCTTGATCAATGGTAGATATTATCCACTCTTGAGAATGTAAATATGTTCGAGATAACTAAAAAATAATTTTTATCCCATATATCCTTTCATCCAATGTAACCTATTTCTTAATTGAGATCCTCTACCTTAATTAAGTTCAAATCTTCTAAGTTTTATTTCAACGGAAGTAGCCACTCATTGTAGAAAATTTATTAGTAAGTGCTAAATCCAAAACAAGTTTATTTTTTTCTATTTGGATCCATATTTTTTTCCATTCTAGATCTCCTTCTAGCCATATTCTTATTGTAAGATCATACTAAGGTAGTGTGCAATAGATTTAATCGCATCATTCCACAGTTATATCCACTTACCATTTTGTTGAGGTCTAGGAATATCAACCAAAGGGATATTAGGGAAGAAAGGTGATCAATCTGATTGAGGTGGAAAGTGTTGATCTTGAAGGATAGATTATTAGGTATGCAGAATAAGAAGTTTGAAAAGTTTAAAGAATTGGGAGGTGATATGTGATATAGGTTTAATAGAATCTACATAAATAAGGGCATTTTGTGGAGAGGGGACAATGGAAAGAGAAATAAATAAGTAAAATCTATCAATAAAACTAAGTTTCCCTTAGTTCACCATCTCTTTAGTTGGTCCAAATGAACTAGTGATGAGTATAAGAATATTTTTTTTCTAAAATGGGATCTAAACCCCTCATGGTATTTCTAGTTAGGATGTAGGAATTCAATTATTTTTTATAGAGTTTATGAGAACTAAACCAACTTACATCTTTGTTTTTTCCACCATATCATATTCACCTCCTTTTACCCATTTAGTCATAGGGAGGGCATAAAAATCCATTCCCACAATTTAACTTGAGATGAGGAGTCATTAGGCATACAATAAAGAAAAAATAAATAGGTATTCCTTGGATTAGTAGTAAGCACTAAGTAAAATTTTTGTTGGGATCCACTCCTCAATAGATGATAAACTTAGTCAATTATTGGGAAAGGTGCACAACCTTGCATCCTAATATTTTGGTTTATTATTTTGTCCTCATATTAGGAAATGAGGCATCTCAATTTTTGTTGGTAGTTATTTGTCATTTTTGAATTCTTTGGGAGGTGTCTAAGATGTTCTAAGAGAATATAATATCATTATAGCTTTATAAGATGAAACCCTCTTATGACATATTCTTATGAAATTTAAGAGCATGACTATAGAATATTTACAATAAAGTATTGAACAACATTATGAAAAATCATAAGAAATATTTTAATGGGTTTGAATATATCAAAGTGGAATATAAAAATTGTGGTTGAATTATTTTCACTCATGGTTTCAATAAACCACTTTTAATGTATAGTTTCAAAACATCCCATTTATTAGTGCTTGAGTATATAATATCACATGATTCATATCATGGGATTGTATGTATTGTTAGTGCTTGAGTATATAATATCCCATTTATTAGTGTAGTAATATTTTTACCCCACTACTTTCTTTCATTTGGTATTAAGCCTTGGTCATCTTACAATCTAGGTGTTACGGGTATAATTTTTTTGTACTAATCTTGGAGTGAGTGGGACCTTGCATAAAAGAAAATCTTGTTGTAGGAAAAATAGCAACTGTGTCAAGGAAAAAAATGTGGACATTTACAAGAATTTTTTTTATAAGCAAAAGTGGGAGACCACTTATAATTTTATTTATATATAATATTTTACATATAGCTAGTTCAGGAAGAGATATTGGTGGGAAAGAACTGGAAAGAAAACACCTAGTTGTAGTTTGAGTAACAAATTATACAAAATATCAAAAAGACCAGTGAGGTCCTAGTACAAATCACCAATTGTCTGATTACAATGTTACATAATCACATTGGTTGAATGCATCAGTACATATGCACATTCTCTTATTCACCCAAAATACCCAAAAGAAGACATCATACTAGATATACCCATGACCCAAATACATAACACTGGAGATTACATAAACTTACTAAACATAAGACTAATAAACTAGGAAGCCACTTTTAAAAAGATGCAGATTTTCCACCAACATGCTGAAAGCCATTAATCAAGATTTCTTCTATTTCCACTCATTTACCTTTGTGTTGGCGATCATGCTCAAAAGAAGGTTTTTGTTTTGTTAATATTAAGAAAATAATGATAACCTAATTTATTTTTGTATGAAGATGGAAGTTGCAAATCATGAAAGAAAAAATGACTTCTCAAGAAAGAAATGGCATGATATTTTCATTTTAAATCATCAATCTCCTTCGTGGAAATGGAAGATCTGTATCTATTTAGAGCTTTGTAGAGATGTGAAGAAGTTTCATGCATTGTGGATATAACATGCCTTGGAATATGTTAGCATACCTCTTCTTATGAAACAAAACCTTCTTTCAATAATTAACATTATAAATTAATACTTGGATCATATTGTATAATCACACTAGAAACCAACAATGGAATGTTGAGAATCTCAACTAAGAATTCCACCTTATAGATAACATTCATACTAGAAGCCAACAACTAAAGACCAAATATGTGTTCTATATCATGCCTTTGAGAGGTCCACAAGTACCATGAGCCTTTTGAAATCGTTCTCCATCTAAATGCATCCATTCCAAGACCATTGGGAGGTGGGTATACAATATGAGCCAAGTATTAATTTCTAATGTTAATTATTGAAAGAAGGTATATAAATTATTCGAGCATCTTAATTCTCATACAAAGTTACATCTTAGTCAATTTCTCAATGTATGAGTTCCATATATTTGTAAATTTTTCTTAATATAAAAACATATTTTATTTCATTAATTAACCTATCTATTCCATGTTACAAAGGATGCTCTTATTTTAAATTATAAGTATATAATTCAAAAATAATTAGTAATTTTTAAGATAGAGTAAACATAATTTCTTTAGTTAAAATAAAATAATATTCTTATTTCCATGTGAGAGTTATGTAGAATGGTAGTTTGATGTCTCAAAAATATTTCTTTCATGTACATACTAAATTTTTATCATTACATTAAATGAGTGAATCATCTCAATTATATAGCCAAGCACATCAAAAGTTTATAGGTTGGAAAGAAAAATAATCACACATTTATCATATTTTTATATGTATAAAGTTTCTACTATCAAACTATTTATACTTATAGATTAAATTATTTTTGAATTTTGTTATTTGGGTTAAACATGTCATGCTATAGGATTTTCTTGTGATTTCACCATGTTGTCATGTGTATATAGCTATGTATTTTATAGGTTTAGGAATTTTAGAGGAAGGAAAGGTTGAACAAAATGCATAAGGATGAGATGGAGCCTTGTTTACCTTAGGATTTTGTTGAGGCTCCCTTTGAGCATAATCAAGGGGTGGTTGGTCCTCTTGTAGACATGACTAATTTAGAAGGTCTTGTCAAGAGAAATTTAGAGGAGATTGGTAGAGACAAGAATCATGTTACAAATGGATTAGTTGGAGTTCATTTCCTCTACCATTCTCTTGAATTGCAACATTCACCTCTTGGTATTTATTCTAATAATTTAAAAATATGAAGAAGGTTCAAGTTTAGAAGATTATAGGAACCCTTTATTCCCTTTGGTCTCAAGTTTGGAAACTAAAGATGGAAACTCTATTACAAACCTCAACTAGGTTCATTCATGGAAAAGGATAAGGTTGACAATAAGATATAGTGCCTTGAAGAATTTTGGATTCAAGTTGTGAAATGATAGATCTACTAATATTTTTGGGAAAATGACCCTCTTTATTAGATACATTGCCACTATTGGATGCTATTTTTGTTGTTGTTGTTGCATGCCAATATGATTGATCATTTTTTGTTTCTTTATTGGTCTTTGTAAAAGGGTGGGGCCCTTTCAAAATTTATATTTCTAATTCATAAATTCAACCAGAAGTATTTGCCCTAAAATTAAAATATAAATTTAAACTTTAAAATAGCATTTACTCCAATTAATGGTATTGTCATTTGTTCCAAAATTGACAATTTTTAATGGTTAACAACATTATATTTTGTTCTCCAAGGTCATGCCCTAAAACCAACAATAAAAGAAATATTTATTAGTGCTTTCTCTTAATGTGAATGATTTTTTTTGTTATACATTGGGCACTGTATATTGGATAATAACACTTGCAACACTTATATTACTAACATATAACAACATTATTATCATTTCATAACATTAATGGTAAATACTATTATTACAATATTAAAATTTACTGTAAATAATAATATTACTATTTATAATACATACTAACATTTCCCTTGCATGTTCATGTGAAATAATTTTCAATTTAATATGTTTTATTATAATTATTATCCATAATATAATATTTTCATCAATGTTAATATTTGTAGTTATGATACATTATTTGATTCTAACCCAATTATTAGTGTTAAGTATGTTATTGGAGATGACATTTCTTAATATAAATATTACCTATTAGTATTATTTTCTTTTATCTTGTAACCACAATAATTTTTCAAGTGCAACCTTACTATTAAATATTAATAGAGTTTATTCAACTACTCAAAGGAATAAGTTTTACCTTATTTATATTTAAAAAAAAAATCCTAAAGCCAGATTCCACAACCTTCCCCCTACTTGTGCCAAAATGGGAGCTTTGGACAGGGTATGGACATCGATCAAATCATCAAGGAGGAATTTTACCAAATGTTGTAGTTGCAAATGCAAGTGCCATGGTAGACATGTACGCAAAATGTGAAAGGCACATGAATTGTTTGATATAATGCCTCAAAAAAATATGTTAACATAGTAAGGCTTTAGAAACATTCAAGCAAATGGAATTGGCAGTGCCTTGGTAGAAATGTATGCAAAATGTGGAAGCATAGACAAGGCACGTTAATTGTTTGACAAATTTTAAAAATGGGTATGCAAAATATTTCAAACAAATGGACTGCAAAGTCAAATTCGACACTCCCTGCCTATGCCAAAATTGGAGCTTTAAAACACATTATGAACATTCATCAAAGCATAATAGAAATTAAGTTTTTTTTCTTGAAAGGCTTTAGAAACTTTCAAGCAAATGCAATTTCAATTTGAAAAAAAATTATTTCAAATCTACTGTAAATTTTAACCATTTCATTCTATTTAGGGTTTAATATTTTTTCAAAATAAATTCAATTTGAAATACATTTTCAATCACCAACTTGCTGCTCACTATGGCTCGGTCAAGAGGTTGATGAACTTAAAAATGTGGTACACATTTTTCCCCTAGGTTTTTCGCCTTCATTGTTCATGTTTGCCATCCTCCTTTGTTCATGTCGCTGCTTTACAAATAGTCATGCGAAGTGTGTGCAACAACAACTTATTTTTTTTTATATGCCCTAATTTAGGGGGTTTAGTTGAACCCAGGCTTGACTGAACCCTATAAAATATTTTTATTTTATTGGTCCATTGAGTGGTTTGGTCGAACAATGGGTTCAACTGAACTTATAGGTCCGGTCGAACATGTAATATTGTTCGATCAAACCTATAAGTTCGGTTGAACCCCTTGATATGGTGAAAACAAAAATAAATGAGAATTCCTTCATCAAAATAATTATAAACCACTATTATGTTTTAACCCATATGGATCTTTTTTAATCTTCTAGAAAGCTTCACCAATACATCTTAGGTGACACTACATCCTGACTTTCCATAGCGAGTAGTTAGTGCCATCAAATCTCATATTGTCCTTGAATGTTTCCATCTTAGATCACCTCAAGCTTTTAGACTTCTTTAGAGGAACCTACTCTAATACAATTTGTTAGAAAAATAAGGAAAAACAACTAAGAGGGGGGGTGAATCAGTTGTCTTAGAAACTTAAAATTTTCTCACTTAACTTAAAATAATCTTAGATCTGATAAATAAGTAATTAACCACAAGCAATTAACAGAGATGAGAGAGAGAATACCAAGATTTTTTTACATGGAAAACATATTAGGGGGAAAACCATGGTGGATGTTAGTCCACAAGATTATACCATGTTAAAGGTATAAGGAGAAATAATAAGGGGAATTCACATGAATTTAGGCACACTTCCTAGAGCTCACTGCTCAAATACAAAAGGGGTTCACTACGCAACAATACAGATTAGGATTAAAATACGAAGGGTATGAACTAAGAAAATAGCTTTTGCACAACCCTAATTATACTTCCAATTCAACTTAGAAAACCTTCTTCACACTTCACTCAATCTTCTTCACACTTTTCTCAATCTTCTTCACACTCTACTCAACAATTGAATGATATTCACACATACACACATAGGAGCACACAAGCACACTAAGCATATGAAAATAAAATCTCCATTGAGGAAACAATAGAACTTATATATCCACAACATGATATTTCATCACAACTTAGTAGGGGGTATGTGCAGGATCATGATGGGTCAAACAATGGCGATATGATTTGTATTTGTAGGGTACGTGGCTAAGAATTTTTTTATTACCAAAAATTGATGAAATGAAAAGGGTTTTTAAAGGAGATTCTCAAATTTCCAAAAATATAAATTATACTTTACTTTGAATTTAATAAATAATTATTTTCATTTTCTATTTTTTTAGAATTACGACTAAAGTCCTGATTGATAGGCTAATTGAAAAACATCTATAACTTTCAAACAATATCACATTTTTGGAATCCAAAACATGCATCACATTCTATGCTTTGCATACTATAGGATTAAGAAAATAAAAATTGAATTTCATGAAGTTTTAACCAAGTTAAGGTGGTCAGACATACGAGTTTTTATATTTTTTAAAAGATGTAATAAAAATTTCATAAATAATTATTTACTTGGAAAAAATTACAAAAAAATATGCAACACATCTAGACATGAGTCCTCTACTTATTTCTAAAATATTATAAAAAAATATTATCATTTTATTCTGGTTAGGGTGGTTAGATAGACACCTAATTATTTTTTCCCTGAAATTTAAGTACTACTGCATTGAAATTTCATATTTTCACCAAATAGATTTTTCCCTTTTTAAAATAATTCTAGTAGTTTAGGAACTACATTGAATTTGCTACAGATTCTATTCTTACATATTTTTCAATTAATATAGATAACTTATTCAATTTATTATGTCAAGTTTCCTAACTTTGATTTTTCTAAAATTTTTGCTACTTAAGGGCCTATTTTTTCCATAATGATCCTGCACATACCCTCGACCAAGAAAATAAAACAAATTTGCAATGTCAACCCAAATTTACAAATAATTTTTTAATGTGGATCCACCAAGGTTAGCAAAAACATAGTGGAGACCCAAATCAACATCTCTAACACAAAAAGACTAACTAGTTCCACCACACAGATCCACAACACATTAACACCAACATGTTAGCTAGGAACGTGAAAAATTGAACATGCATAAGAAAATATCTTCAAGCATGAGCTCACCGATTAATGTTGATGTACCGCAAAGATAGAGAATGATCTAGAGACATTTGAGGACACTGGGAAACAACATAGAAACATTTGCAACAAATGAGATTATCAGAATCACAAAATATTTATTTAGGAACATTGTCGGACCACAACACAATCAAGACTTCACATGGACCTCTAAAACTTCCAGTAGATGATATAGAAACATTAAATAATAAAACCTTTAATCCACATTAGCTAGTCTTCAATGTACAAATAGGACACCTTCATGACTTGTATAGTTCTACTGGGAACCAAGAATACTTTCTTTTACAAATTTCTCAATATCCTCGACATATATAGCCTCTAATACACAAAATGCTAATAGTGTTGACATTAGTGACAACCACATATCAGTAACACATCCAAAACATCCAAAATTCTCCCCTTTTGACATCAATGGAAAAGGGACCACTCCTCCTAAAAGCATTCTTCTTTGTTGACAAGTAGTCCAAAGAGTCTAGCTGTATTCTAAAATCTGCCTTGGACATTCCTTCTCCTTTGCTCATCCTTTCTCCTCTTCACTATCTCAGGTCACCATACTACTACAACCTTCACTTCTTAGCATTACAAATACTTAGCTCCCCCTTTTACTGATAGTAGTTTAAAATATTTTTTTTTTAGTAATTGTTGCATTCAACCTTTTTACTACAATGTAAATACCATATGCTTCAACTATTCTATACCAATAAAAAATATTTGATGCCAATTGAGTGCCATTAGTTACTCATTTCCAATTAGTTCTGATATAAATTTGAAAAAAATATACACATAACAGTTTCCTCTTAGGCATAACTCTTCCTCTTGTAGGCAAGAAGAATTTCTCTTGATGGAGCATCTTCACCACCTTTTCTTCAATAATTGATACCAATGGTTGATATCAATTTCTATAGAAAACTCTCCACCACCTACTAATTTTTTTATACCTTGACTTTCATTTCAAGGAACAAGAATGTGACCATAAATCTACAACCATCAAGCTATTAAATTTTCTTAAAACATATTTCACCTGACTTGATCTCTCCTTCATTTCCAAGGATGAATGAAACACCAATTTAGCTCCCCCTGAATCCATGCCACATCACTACAAATTAGTGATGTGAGGCAAAAGTAACCTCTTGGAGCACTACCTTCCAACCTTTCCCTTTCTAGAACATCTTTGTTGTTTTCTCTATCTAACCAACCTTCCTCTCAGGAATACGTGAACCATTGTTCACCTTGGGGGACACATTACTTTTCTCACTATGTCCTTTTGGTCTCACATGATTCATTTTAGAGGACATATTCTTCTTTGTATTCTTCCTTTTTCTCTATATTGTAGGTATTATAAGATCTAGTCTGTAGTCTTTAGCTATACATAACCAAAGATGTCACACTTGTAGCATACCGCATACATATTCCTTATAGGAGAAAATGAATTTCTATTCACATTTTTAGTGCTTCTTCTAAGTGCAGCTCTACATTCTCTAGTCCTATGAACAAACTGATTATAGGTATAACAATAACCATTAAAACATGGGGAGTACCTAGTCATAGTGGTCCTTTGAACATGAAGAGGTCTTCCTTGATTTGGCTTCTTCATGTATCTGATCCTAGTAAATCCTTCTAAATTAGCTCCCATAATGTTTTTTCTTTTTCTTTGATGCCTTGGGACTAATGTCTCCATCTTCTTATCTATTGTGGTCATCTTCTTTTGATAAGAAAGAATCAAATAATTATTCTTTTTCTTGTTTGCAATAGGGCACTTTTCTTCTTCTACTTTCTTCTTATTGTCAGTGGTCTTATTTTCTTCTTTTTCTTTCTTCACTCTAGTAGTGCCTTTCTCTAATCTCCCATTTCTAGAGATACTTTCATTAGAGCAACTTGTGCAAGTTTCCTCTTCCTTTGTGCAACATCCTACTTTTTCTTGAAATAAGTCATGATGGGTGCTATCACAATAGTGGTTTACAATTCCTGAGAGGAATGGATTTTAGCTGAAATCACATATTTTTAGAAAATATAATGATTTAAGCCTTTAAAAGTTCCATTTTAAGGATTCCAATTGAAGAGGGTTTGATCAAATCACCTTAGATCAAACCCCCTTGAATAGAACCTCGCTAGTTTTAAACCATACATATAAATGCGTCTCCTTTACACCTATCAAAATGCTGATAAAAAAAAATTGATTTAGCTTTTGGGGGATCAAATGAATTCATTTAAAATTTATTTGAAATGATTATGGTACTCAGAACAATAAGCTATCCAATGAATATAATTTTAATATGTTTTGGTTTTGTTATGTATTTGTTTTTTAAGTTTTATTAAACATAGGTTTTTCATCGAAAATGAATTTCTTTGCTCTTCCCATGTGGAAAAATAGAAGATTATCAAAAAAAATTTGAAAAATATGAGTGCACTAGATATTGAAGTCCTTGATCCAAAAAATAATAAAATAAAATTTTGAGATATACAAAAAGTTACGTGTTATACGATTGAGATGTCGAATTGTAATTCGTTTGACTTTGAAACTTGATTAAGGAAAAATATTCAATAAAAAATTATCTAACCAAGTGGAAGCACTAGATATCAGAGTTACAAATCTAAATTTGAAAGAATTATAATTTTACCCTTCATGAAAAAAAGTTATGTGTTATACAGTGTGCGTCACTTTTTAAAAATGTTATTTTCTAAAAAAAATCAATTTTCGTGGGAGATGGAAAAAGAAGTGTAATTTGATTCCAAAAATTTTGAAAAAAACATTTTTAGAATCTACAAACAAAATTTGATGAGACTCTAGTTTGTACCATCTTCAAATTCCTCACGGTTTAGGCGCTATAGGTGCCCGAATGTGAAGATTGAGTTAAAAATAATAATTTCAATGTCCAGTTTGGCCAAAAATTGTAAACCACTATTATGGGATCACCATTTACAAGTTTTTAGAAATACAAGTAGAGAAACTTGTTCCTTTCTCAAACCCAAGGGTAGATTTTTCTTTGGGTTTTGATGGCTTTTGTGATTTCACTAATTCATCAAGTATCTTAGAGCCAACTTTCAACTTCAGGCCCTTTTCAATTTTCTCTTTGGCAATTACTAAATATTTTCTCAAGGCCTCTACTTCTTCTTTCAACTTTATGCACTCTTCTAACTTAGACAGTAGTTCATTTTGAACTACATCTTTTTCTCTTCTTTCTTCTCCTACTTTAGTCTTCAAGATAATCACAATTTGATTAGATTCTTCAAGACTATTATTCATCTTTTCTATCTCTTCTTGTACATTCAACCTTTTTTCTCCATTTTCTTTTCTCAATTTCCTAATTTCATTTAAAGCACTGATGAGTTCACCTTCTAGGTCTACTTCTCCTTCTTCTTCATTATTGAAGGTTTCATCTTCTTCATCTCTATCATACATCTCAATATCTTCATCAAAGGTCATTCCAAATGGATCACACCCATAGAAACTTCCATGTTCATCATTTGATCTACCATTTGTAAGATCGGATGATCCACCTTCTTCATTTGTGTGAAAATTCTCCTTATCCATTTTCTTACTACTATTTTGTTACTTGGATTTATGAATATTATTATGAACACATTTAGAAGCAAGATAAGTATATTTACCTCTACATTTTCTAGAGCCTTTTCTCAATCTCCTGATGAACTCAACTTCCTCTTCATGAGTCATCTTAGATCTTGAAGTAGATGTTTCTTCTTCATAACCTCTTGTTGTAGCTTCATCTGAGAACCAACTTGCATACTTCCCATCTTCACTTGTCTCAAGACTTTTAGATTTACTATGGTATCTCTCAGTCAATGATTGCAACTCAACATCACCTTATTCATACATCGTCTTGAATTTTTTCCACACTTCATGTGCACTTTTGAAGTGCATAAATTTGACAAAAATGAAACTTGACAACCCACAAAGAATTGCATCCATTGTTTTAGCATTGTTCTCATATGCCATCTTTTCATCCTCAATAGTTGGAGGTGTAGCAGAAGTTTTATATCCATATTCCACTGACATCCAGGCATCAAACCCTATGGATCCCAAATGTAACTTCATTTTGAAGATCTACCATATATAATCTTATCCATTAAAGAGAGGTACTCCTATTGATGAGATTTCCTTATTAGCCATATTGTGTTCACTCTACCAAGATCTACCCAAGATGATTAAGCTTCTCTTAGGGAACCTAGTTCTCTAATGCAAATCATTGCAACACAATGATATACTAAGAGGGGGGTGAAATAGTAGATATTAAAAATCTAGCTCTTAAAATATTTTGTGCAGACTACTTTCTCTAACCCTTAATATGCAGAAACTAATCATGTGATACTAAAATATGCATGCACATAGAAACATCACGTAACACCAGATATACATGGAAAACCAAATATGGGAAAAACCACAATGACAAAGCTTGTTTGAGTCTACTACTCAAATATAGGTTCAGAATCCAAATCTTTGTTACAATGCTTCTAGGGCTACAAGCCAAGGATGTTCCAATTACCTAATTTAGAAGAAACCACATCAAGGACACAACAACACCCTAATATAAGCTACAACTTATTACAATGGGGCTGCAACCTCTAAAGGATTACAAGTTGATATATGCATATAAATGGTTCTTGATAAACCTGAGATGCATCATTACATTTTGTTCTTATTTCCACATATTGCAACTCACTTCTTAATACTAAAGCTACACTCTCAACAACACACACTCTCTACTCTGCACTCTCCTCTACACATAGAACAATCACTATTCCATCTCACTAATTTTCTCTTCTTTCCCTTTCTCTAGTAACTCATACATCTGCAATATACACTCTCTTCTCTCTTTGCCTCTACTACACGCATAGTGAACATACTTATGTTTGGAACCCTATGCAATTTCCAACCTCTCACACATACAACAAATACTACTTGTACAATTCAACACTTCAATTTTTTTCTTTTTGATTAACTCCATGAACCTGCAATCTCTATCATGAAATTCAAATCACAATCTAGATTATCCAATATTGTTGCTCATCAATTAGGGTTTCCCCTCCCTCCCAGCTTTTACCAATAGGCTGTTAGAACATCTCAAGCCTTGCACCATCATCTAGCTCATTTGATTGAATCTATCAGATATATTCACTACATCAAAGCCAATTCCATATTTAATTCTATATATAAAATTTTCCCAAAATAGCTCTCTAGAAATCTTACAATTTGTTATGCATTTAATGCATTCTTCTATTCATCCAATCTGATTTGATCTCAGTCATGTTTGTAGCCTGCTCCACCACCTTGAAGATTAGATCTTCACTCAATTGGTCATGTTGTGCAGCTAGACCAATTAATTCATTTCTTTGTGTCGGTTACTAGTCAAGAACACTTGTTCACAGTGCCAACTTGTTATAAATCTTTGCATTTGAATTATGTTAGTCAATCTTTTCCTTTTGCACCATGATCATGTGATCCTCGTTCATTTCCATGTCTTTAAATCTTGACCATTGGATAAGCGGTCATTCAAATCTCCTTCGTCGATCTTAGGGGTATTCACCATAGAACACCATCATTAAATACTTTCCTTAACCAAGTGTTGTTTTCAAACAAGGATGCAAAATAATGAATCATCAGTCAACACTTTGTCTCTTACATGGGGGTATGTGTAGGATCATGATGGGCCAAAAAGTGGCAATATGATGGGTATATATAAGGTATGTGGCTGAGGACTTTTTTTTTAACCCAAAATTGATGAAATGAAAAGGGTTTTTAAAGGAGATTGTCAAATTTCCACCAATATAAATTATGCTTTACTTTGACTTTAATAAATAATTATTATTCATTTTCTATTTGAATTATGACTAAAGTCCTAATTGATAGGCTTATTGAAAAAAATCTATAGATTTCAAATTGTATCACATTTTTTGAATCTGAAAAGATGCTTCACATACTATAGGATTAAAAAAAAAATGAATTTCATGAAGTTTTGACCAAGTTCAGGTGGTTAGACATATGGTTTTTTATATTTTTTAAAAGATGTAATAAAATTCACAATTAATTATTTACTTGGAAAAAAATACAAAAAATATGCATCACATCAAGACATGAGTCCTCTACTTATATCTAAAATCTTAGAAAAAATATTATCATTTTATTGTGGTTAGGGTGGTCAGATAGACACCTACTTATTTTTTCCTTGAAATTTAAGTACTACTACATTGAAATTTCAAATTTTCATCAAATAGATTTTTTTTTAATAAAATAAACCTAGTAGTTTAGAAATTGCATTCAATTTTCTACAAATTCTATTCTTACATATTTTTGAAATAATATTGATAACTTATTCATTTTTTTACGTCAAGTTGCCTAACTCTAATTTTTCTGAATTTTTCGCCACTTAAGGGCTTGTTTTTTCCATGATGATCCTGTACATACCCATGGTCGGTCACCATCTTCATCATTTTGCTAGAGAGACTCATTCACATATCTCTTCGGTACCTCCAATTTTCTTCTACATACATTACTTGATTGATCAGAGGATTCCACATATCACTAACATCCACCATAGACAACATTCCACCAATTCCTATTATCCACCTAATATAATACCTTCATTGTCATCGTGCTTAGACATTTTCCATACTTTTTGTCTATCAGAGGGACACTAGATCACCTCCCATCAATATAGAATTTTCACACTAATGTGATGTGTCATCATTCCATTTTTTTTTCTCATGTCAACATTATCTTATCGCTCTATTGCTGGGACATCCATCAATGTCCTACCAATACACCACTATAAAACTGATGAAGCATATGCCCTCACCCATCGAGTTAACATGTACTATTGTTGAGAGAATAAAATTCCTTTCCAATATACTTGGTCTCCCTAATATGTTTCCTCTACTGCTCTGCTTATTGGGATAATTCGGTGAGACTTTCCCTGAAAACTTTTCTAGTTTCCCTCATAGGAGAAATCCACATGGTTAGAGAGATTTGAGGAACCCACTTTGATCATATATTCCCCTCCAATAGAATTGTTCCTTTGTTTCATCAATGAAAGTATGTATGTTTTTCCTTGATAATGTCTCCATCAATGTGATGCATGAGCTTAGTATCATTTGAAAATTTCCCTTTGACTAGGTTGCTTTTGTTGATGAGTTTTTCATCGATGAATCATTATGCACCATCTTCCCGATATGTGAACCTGTTATCTTTGGGATCTTTTATTTTCGTAACTTTATTCATCTCTTCTAGATATGTAGAAATAAAAAAAAGAGAGCCTTCTTTCTTAACACTTCATTAGGTAAGTCACCAAGTCGGGAGGTTTCGAAGCTTGAGAACCCCACGACATAGGTTAGGAAAACTAGAAATACTGTGACTCCATTCACTTTCTCCATACTTATGGTAATGTATATCCTTAAGACTCTAGGTAGAGGGGTTGGTCACCCTCATGACTATAAAGACATAAGTTTCAACTAATGCAATAGACAACCACTAATACTAGGTCAACATCAAAATAGAGCATTTTGAGGATGCCATGACTGCAACTCTAGGGTTTAACTAGTAAACCCTAATTTTATCTAAGAGAAAAAAAAATCATTTCTAGACATTCTATACATCCTTTGGGTCTACACAATACCTTCATGTAAATCGCTCGAAAAACCCATGAAGAATCTACCACTCAATTCGCCATAAGGTCCACTTCTCTCATCCATCTTCTACCATCATGCCAACAAACTCCTTCGCTTGATTGTCCCTTTTGACATCAATGACAACTATATGCACTTCAACAAAAGATCAACACACTTCTCTAATTCCATTTTGACACAAATGACAACATATTCCAACACTCTAGTTATATTAAACAACAATCATTTTAAAAATCATAAAAAAGTGGATAACTTTTTTATTTTTTTCTTTTAAATCATAATTATCTTTAGCTAAAACTAATGTTCTTAAATATCTATATAGTACAAAGTGAAGCCTTATGTGATATCACTAAATCGCAAGAAGGATCAAATAGGTTTGGATACATTTTGATAAACCTTTAGTTTGGATAAAGCTTGTAATATGTTCAAGAATTAGTGCCTTGGAATTCACTTTTTGCAAGGTATGGATAGCTTGGGCATTTTGAAGATGCCTTAGAACTCTTTTTGGGAAATACCAAAAGAGATTTACTTCATAAAATTTTATGATTATAGTGCAACAATATGTGTGGTTCCAATAATTGGAATGTATTGCTTATCTAATTAACCCACTTTTCAAGGCAAGGATACATAGTGAACCAATGGAAATAGGTCTCCACCTTATAGGAGATGGAACTTTGGGACCTATTTCACACTTAGTTCATTAGGAAACTAATATCCATCAACCAAGTTACTCAATTAAGGGAAGGACTAGGGGTTTCCTTATGTTATTATATGGGGGTTCACCATTAATTGAAGCTTCAAAGGAGAAACATAAACTCTTATGTAAAAAACCCTAGAAACTTGAAAGCATTAAATCAAATTAATGAAAAAAATGAAATAGAAAAGTGCCTTGAGGAATGGAGAGGTCAAAAAAAGATCTGAAAAACCATGAAAATTGTTGTTTTAAGGTTGAAATGAAGGGAATAGGGTGTTCTACCCTTTAGGAGATGGAACACATGAAAGTGGTTTAGGACCTTTCTCCCATTTCCTTCAAGGTTCATTCAAGGAAACCTTAGAGATCTTAATATAGGAATGGAATTAGGGAAATATATCTACAATATAAGGTGTCCTAGGAGTGTGATTAAAGACAATAAAGGGGGTTCATCACCAAGCAAATGATTCAAAAGACAAGTAATGGAAATAACATGCAAAACCTAATGATATGACATAGAAAATGAACTCAAATCAGAATAACAAACTAGAGATAAACATAGGTGCACCTAGAAATTTGAAGAGGCTTGAAGTAAGGTTTATAATCCTAAAATTATGAATTTTTAAGCACACTATGACTCATACACTAGTAGGGGTGATTTAGTCCATTTTAGTGTTTTGGTCTTAAACTGAAATCTAGAACTGCTAAAGAAAGATTTGTAGAAAATGTTTGAAATCTGGTATATTGGGACTCATATGCCATAAGTAGCAATTTAGTCCTAGTATCAGTGTTTATCTAAAACTTTTATATCCTCTAATGTTCTCTTTAGCTTCTATCCTATCAAATCTTTGAGTTTGATAAGCATTTTAGTATTGTGTATGGATAGTTAAAGTGATATTAGAAAAATAATTTGTGTGTAGTAGACTATGTGAGATGTCCTAAATAAGAGTGAAAAATGTCAAGAGTATGACTTAATATGATCATTATGAAAAAAAAAAACCATGTTGATGTTTGTTTTGATATGGTTTGACTCAAGTAGAAATGAAATATGCTCTATCCCTATTAAAAGAAGATAAAAATATCCCCATGCAAGATAACCTTGTGGATGATAAAATATTATTTTAAATAAGGGGCTTATGGTGATTGATTAATGTTTCTAGTTTATTCAAAACTTCAAGTCACTTTGCCCTTGTATAAAAGGAAGTCATGTGTAAAGATTTAAAATATTTGAAATATTAAATAGCTACATGTTAAGATCTAGACCATTCCATGCATAAATATTTTTGCAACAATAAGATTAGATTATCCACTACTCCTCTATTAACCAAAGAAAAAAGAGATAAAGATAAAAGCAGAAAAATGGAAGTGGTTTGATTTACCTTTATCATATTATTTTTTATGGGTTTCCATTTTTTTCTATATTCTTTTTCCTTTCATATAATCTATAGGAACTTACTATCATTTATTTTATTAATGAAAATAATATTCTTGTAGGCATCAATATGGTTCAGTTCAAGGGTTCTTTTTCATGAGGGAATTCTCCAAAGTGAAATTATGTAGAAAAATGATATGTTCTCACAACACTTTTTATTCAAAGAATATATTTATAATGAAATGAAAAACTTTGGTTATTTTAATTCTAATATCATTATGAAAATAGAAATACAAACCTTTTTCCTTCTTTCTAAATATCTTTAATGTAATAAGTATGACTTTCTTTTCATAATATGTCAAGCTATGATATTAATATCAAGATTCAGTTATATAGTTTTTGAGTCAAACTCATTAACACATATTTCATGAGTAGTGGTTCCCATGAACTGATCTCTCATGGGAATGAATGTTCCACTAAGCACTCATTCTTTCTAAGTGATGGTCATAGGAGTGAAGCATCGGTCTTCCTAGGATGTCACCAATCCTAGTACTACTCCACTTTAAGCACTTTTAACCATGGAGCTTCCCCCAAGGTCAATCCCACTTAGCTTGCATATAATAAAATAAGTTATCAAGCTAGGTGTGCTTGATATTAGGGGAAACTCTAAGTTTAAGGGATGTGGACACTATTTTTGGGTGTCCAAAGTTCTCTAACTCTTCTAGGTTTTTTCACCTAAAAGGAGAAAAATGGACCCAAAATGCTAATGTATACACTCAATATTAATGTAATGATGGACATAATATTCCTTAATAGGATGTCTAAATGAAACAAACTAAAAAATAAATGATTTATTAATGCTAAACCTAAGAAATGCAAAGTGCTGGAAAAGATAGTGTTGTATGCAAAAACACCTAAGAATGCAAGAAAATGATAAAAGAATTAAACAAAAGTACAGAGGTACACCTTTAATCTAAATTATGATGTAGAGAGTCTCTGGAATCCTACATAATTGAGTGGAAATACTTATTGGGACACTTGTGCCAAGTTGGGCGACTTAGTCCAATTTTAGGAAAAATCTATTGGAATAGGAATCTGCCAAATGGGTATCCCAAAATGCATAAACCACTTTTCAAGCTTGGAAATGGCACTAATTTTCCACAAATGGCGACTTATTCCACCAAGGAATTTCAAGAAATTCAGGGGAAAATTTTGTAGCTTTTTGTCTGCACTTCCTTTTTCTGATAGATGTTTGGTTCTAGTTTTGTAGAAAATGGGTTGAAATTTGTCTCCAAGCTTCAATTATGGCTTGGTTTACTTTAATAACTTTGATATATTGAATACACCTTTTTAACACCTTTCTCTTTGAAAAATTTGCACACAAGACCTATAGATACACAGGCAAAGAGGGGAAAAAGGGTTAAGCATTAGAGTATAGGGGTTTTCCTTGGTCAAACCCCACTTTGGTAATCAAACCCTAGATAATGAAACAAAAAAAGAAGAGAATGATACATAAACAATTCATGTAGTTTCATAAACTTACCAAACCCTTGATGTATAAATATGAAGATATGCAATGAAGTGCTCCAATGGATTACTTGATAATGCTTAGAGTTCTTAGAATGCTTGTGTAAATGGATGAATTACTTGAATCATCAATGGGGAATTAAGAGATGCAAAATCAGTGGAAAACCCTTTATTTATACTTGATTTTCTAATATTTCGTCAAAATAACACATCACAGGCTGACCTCAAGGGTAAGATAATAAAATCCTACCATAATTTTGAAATTATTTTTATTTTTGTCCCTACTGGGACTAAGTCACCCTAGGTGTTGACTTAGTCCCACTAGGGAAATTTTACTAGGTGTCATAAATTAAAGTGCATGAAATAATATTTAATGGGAATATTCTCAAAAAACACTTAAGTAGGTCTAGAAAGTGCATTAAGGGGTCATTTAAAGATAAGAAGGGGTTGAATTAGTGATGAAAAGTCTAGAAAAGTGTGAGTTTGTTACAACTCTTTACAACACTTTAAAATAAGACTTGGTAAGTGATAAAAAGGAGTTATTTAAGTAAATTATAATGAAAGGGTCCTAGAAAAGTGTGAATGTGGGTTACAACACTTCACAACACTTTTATAAGACAACTTATATGTCTTAATGATTCTCAAGGGTCCAAGACCTAATGTGAATGTGCTGGCCACAATACAACATTAAATCTAGGCAAAATCAAGCTAAATTCAATAAGAGAGACTCAAGTGAGCATAAAATATAAAACTACACATTTTTTGGTGACATAGTGGATCATAGTAAATTGCATATATTATTCAACATTAATGGGATGAGAATAGAAGCGAGTAACTAATGCTGAATTAAGATAAGATATTGGGAAAAGACAAGATATCATAATAAAACATAGGATAAAATAAGAAAGGATAATAGAATGGGAATAGAAGTGGATAATGTAATATAATATACTAGTAGAGATTAATGGGATGGGTTGAGATGGGATAATAAAAAATTGGTTAAACTATTAGAAATTAATGAGATGGGATTAGGAGGGAAAAATACGATATAGAGTAAATTAGTAGTTGTTTATGGTTTGACTATATGACATGAAGTGGGCACTTGAGGTATGTAGTAATAAAGGAGAAGAGTGTTGGTCAATAAAAAGTGGAAGGAAATGTTTCTTTAAGGGTATGTGTATACAATAAAATGTGGAGGGAGATGGTATAATATAAAAGGAGGTGTTAAATATTGGGTTGTGTGTTATGATATGGGTAAAACGCATATGATGGTAGGAATGTAAGAATCGGGTGGATATTGAATGCTAAATATATTTAGGATCTGATAAAATTTATTGAGCATGCCATCTTCTAATAGATATATATGAAATAAGACATAATGGTAGCTTCCTCAAAACATAAGACATTCACATGTAATATCCTATACTATTCATTTTTTATTAAAATTTCAACATTTTAGGGGCAACACATTGGACACTATGTTATATTTTTCTAATAAATAGGACTTTATTTCCTTCCCCTATTTGAACCTCTTAATCTCCATTTATTTTTAAAAATAATTAGTGGTTCAAGTAAATTATAAGAACTATAATTTTCATTCATGTCATATCTTCATATTTTAAGCATGGCTATTTTCAATTTCTTATCCAAGATTAGTTTTTAATGATTTTATAATAACAGAGTGGCCAATTTTGACCCTCTTTTAGTCCACCATTACCATGCACAATTATTTTTAATTTGATATACTTAATGTTTTGGAGATAAAATTCATTTTGTTTAAAAACATTACCAAAAGTTACCCTATTCCACCCTTCTCTCAACATGCAAGATATTTTGAACTAATTTGAACATAATAACCCCTTTGAAGGGAGTGTTCCACCATTCTTCAAATAAGCTTCTAAAATCAAGATGAGAGGACTACATTATCTCATACTTGAAAGGATAAGGACCTTTTTGTTCGATAATCCCAATTCAAAAATTAAGGGCTATGATCATACTTGATCCTTAGGAGAGAGAAAAGATGAAGGATGGTAATGATATTCCAAGAGCTTGCGAAAAAAAGTTGATCAAGTTTGACATGAATGAGGTTGTTCTCAAACCATTTATTAGACATGTGTAAGGGATCCCTTCAAGGTCAACATCCATATGCCCCACATTGGTAATACATTTTCCTAGATCAATCATGTTATTAGAGCTATATCCAAGACCTCCTAGTTTCTTAAAAGAAAAAATATAGGAGTTGAAATCTCTAAAAGAATTCATTGAAAATTCTAAAATTTGTAGATAGAATTATTTAGGTCCTCCCAAATAATTTTACTTGTTGCTCTATTTTTAAAGGAAGACACATCGTAGAACATCCTTTTGTCCTTTGCATTCTTGTTAGAGAATGATACCTCCAGGCTATTTTTGAAAGAATTGATCATGTGTCCCTTCAAACATTTAGGGTCTCACATAGTGACAATTCCGCTAGAAGCACCATTCAAAACACTTGTACAATAGTCCACTTTTGGCCATATTTTATTTGCAATTTGAGAGAAGGTAACTTCAATCATCTTTACTTCCTAAATCAAGGCTATGTCTAGTTTATTTTGAATAATTCAATTTTTAAGAAAAAAAACTTATGAGGGCTATCTAGTCACAGTTATGTTCCAAGATATGATTTTAATCTTTAAATTAGTTTGGAGGTAGTCATCTCAAGTGCTCTCTAGTTACCACTTGTTGTTATTCCTTTGTTGTTTCCCTTGACAGTGTTTCCCTCTAAAAATGCCAAGTTAATATTTTATCTATTCCAGCATTAGTAGATTTTCTCTTATCTTTTTTGTGGGATTTTATCTTCCTACTCGGAGATAGGGAATCAACACTAGAATTATAATTATTAGAAAGTAAATCATTAACATTTGATTCTTTGGAATAGACTATGATAGACAATCTACTACTATGAATTCTTCCAAGTTTCTCACCTTCCATTAAGGGCAAACACGAATGCTCCACCTTGGTTGTGCCTAAATCCATGACCAATTGAACACCAACCCTTATAGGATAATTTTTTGGTATTTGACAAGTCATAAGAGAGAAAACATTATTAAAATCACTAGTGGCTTCATTACAATTCTTTTCTCTTTCTAGCAAGGGATGACACAAGTGCTCGACCCTAGTTGTGCGTATCTCTATATTCAATCGAGCATCCTTCTCTATCTTATTTAATGTTTTATTATGCACTAATCTATGATACTTAGACTCAACAATTCTTCTCTTGTCCATCCCCCAATTCCATGAGTTGAATTTTTTTTAAGATTGCACTTCTATTTCTATTGCTCTTACTCTAGCCATAAAATTAACCATATATTTATGAAAATATATTTTTCAATGTATAATATTGAAGATTCATAATAAGAAACAAATTTTCTAAGACACTGGATTTCATCTTCTTTCTCTATCTTCTTTCTCTATTTTGTTTTTTGCATTCCATATAATATATATGAACATAGTATCAACAAAATTACTCCAATGATTAAGGAGCAACCCATAAGGCTTATTCCAACAACTGCAAGCCCCTTTACCTTCTCCTCCTTTATTACCTTCTCCTCCTTTATTACCTTTGACGGCTGCGGGGGTACAGCTTTAGAAACTCCGCTGTAGACTTTTACAAAGGCTATTCGTGTGTCGCTTGCGCCGCCGTTTCTCAGAGGCAGTGCCTTCTTCCAACAATGTCCTCCATCGTCAAGATCGGCGTAGATGGCCACTGTGCAAAAGCAATCTTCAATGCATGCCTGCTGGCAGGCAGTTTGATTCGTGGATTTCAATTCAAAGTAATCGTTTCCTGACCAATCTATCTGCCCAATCCTTTGAATTTTTGCGCCACTTGCACTGCAGCTCTGTAGCTGGGATGTGTTCTGAGCGCATCCGTTTGATGGGATATCAGTGTCCACAAAGTGGAATCCTGGAGGACAAGTGCAATTGTGTGATTGACCGGAGACTTGGCAGATTCCATTTAGCCCGCACAGCCCATTAGTATCATCAGCATTAGTGATTGCACAAGGATTATCCTGCTGCTGAGCCAACAGGCCTGTGACCAAGAACAGATAGGTGGCACATATGATATGGAGGAGTTTTCTTCTAAATCCCATAATCACAGACACAGGCACAGTCATACAATGAATGGAAAGGAAAGTTCATGCAGATCGAATGAACAAGAAGTCTACTTAGAGGGGAAAAGCTTGGTGCAGGGCACGGGAAGTTTCTGTGGATGAAAATTGTAGGGCTTGCCGTGTAAGAGAAACTCTTGTATGATTAAGCCCTGTCATTGCCAAAATTTAGTAGTCAAGGTCTTTTGTTTGTCTTGTGAGCTTTACCAAGTCATGTGACAATTGTTTAGGCTTTACCTTTCTCATTGATGGCGAGGAAGGATACAGGAAAGGCAGGCCATACAGCTGTCTACTCCCGCGTCAATGATTTTAGTGGGTTTGTTTGAATTCGTAACAGAAAATTGAGAGGAAGATGATTTTACACGGCATTAAACAGAGGAGCGCGATTAGCGTAATAAGGCGACAATACGGGGCGGTGGTCATCTGGTCATAATAGGTGTCAACCATCTAATAACATGTTCGAGTCAATGCGGTGGCATTACATGTCAAGTAGTTTGTAATGTAAAAAAGATAGAACTTTGATTAGCAAATTTTATTCCTTTCTCATCTCCTCCTAGATATTTAGGGAAGCAAATGCGTAGTAATCACGGATAGGAACAATACTTTGTTACTTTGTAATCTAACAAGATAGAACTTTGATTACCGATTTTTCTTGCATTCACATCCTACTATTCAGGGAAGCAAATCTGTAACAATACTTTGGAATGGGCTTACCTCGCATAATCTGAAGAGATTTGGATTAATCAGCAAGGTAAAGGGTTTGTCATTTTTATCAAATCTCTTGTTCCTACACATTTGGTTGTGAAGTTTTGTATTTTCTTATAATAAAATTTCTTCGAGGATTGGCGGTGGCTTTTCAAACATCAGTTTTTGCTACATTTCATTGAAAAAGGTTTATTTGATTTATTTGATTTTATTTTTTGTCTACTTTGTCTTTAAATTCTAGATTGAATAAAAAATGGAAATGCAAGTTCTTTGAAAAGACTTAGAAAAAGTTGAGTGACAAATTTGGCAGTCTAAGGTTGAGGTGAATGCTTAGATTCTGGCTCGCAAGGTTTTACATTTCAAGCTATCCGTTGGTGATAGGTTGAAATGTATGACGGTTCAACCAAATAAATGCCTATTTTGTCAACACAATGAAAGTTTAAAACATATTTTTGGGATTGTGCATGGATAAAGAGAAAATGGAAGGCAGTTTTTTATTACCTCCCTATTATTTTTGGTCATGCTCTATGTGAAAGAAGTTGTTTTGGGCTTAGGCTTTCAAAATAATATTGTGGATGATTCCTTGAGGAAGATTATTGTGTTTAACTTTTGAAAAAGTAGATGGTTGGCTATTTTTCCAAACCATAACATACACCAAGCAACATAAATGTTAAGATTTTACTTTGATATCATTTTTCAAACTTTTTTTTGTGGTCACAACTATAGGGGGGTCTTAAAGAACACGCTGAAATCAGTAAGCATTTGGATAGGATTAAATTTCAGTTGTTGCAGCCCCATAAAAATGATATTGTATGGTCTAAACAACTACAACGAATGCTAAAATTTAGAGTTTGAGACTGTTGCATTGAGCTCTTTGGAGTTGTTCTTATTTTTATCCATTCCTTGGATGCTATGTGATGGTTTAATCTTCATTTTTTATTTTGGTAGTTGATTGATTTACTTGTACTATGTAACCATTATTTTTCTTTTCTCAATGTAAAAAAAGAATGATGGATAGGAAAATATTTAGGCAAGTATTTGTATAGTAATTAGTTTTTGTAGTTGTGATGTGTTGATAATAAAGATAATAATTAGTCGTAGTTCAAACTGTATTTAAAATTTGGATTGTAATAATTATATATTATCTTAATAATTGTGAGTTCTTGCATAATTTTTGAAAGAGTGTTTTGAATTTGAAATGTGTAAAGTAAGGCAATAGATTAAGTTTTCATAAGTTTCTTTAATAATTTTTGCTTCTATGTGTCAAGTTATTTAGGGGAACTATGTTTTATGTTTTATTTTTCCTTATAGACTAGAAATAGAGAGATATAGAGAAGGAGAGATAGAGAGATATAGAGAAATAAAGAGAGATGTAGAGAGGAAAATGAAGAGAGAGGGAGGATAGATATAAAGAGAGGTATAGAGGGAGAGGGAGAGATAGAGATAAAGAGGGAGAGATACACAAAGGGGGAGAGAGATAGATAAAGAAAAGGATATTTGAAGATAGATGGAGAGGATAAATAAGTAGAGATAAAGATAGGGATCAGAGGTAGAGAGATGGGTACTAAGAGGTAAGGGGAGCAAGAGAGGGAGAGAGATATATTAAGAAAAATGAAGAGATGGAAAGAGATATATAGAGAGTTAGTGATAAACATGATAGAGTTAGAGATAGGGAGAGAAATAGAGAAAAGGAGATAAAGAGAGAGGGGGACATAGAGAGGATAGAGTTAGCGAGTAAAAGATTGATAGAGAGGGAGATATAGAGATAAAGATATAGAGGGAGGGATATAAAGAAAGAGAGGAGAGATAGAGAGAGACAAAGAGATTGAGAGGCATATGGTGAAATAGAGAGAGGTAGGGAGAGATGGATAGATAGAGAGGAAGAGAGAAAGATAAATGAGAGACATAGATAGATATAGAGGGGGAAAGAGATAAAAAGAGATAAAGGGAGAGAGCTAGATAGAGGGAGACATAGCTCGAGAGGGAGAGATAAACATATAGAGAGGGAGAGGGAGAAGGAGAGACATAAAGAGATAGCAAGAAAGAAATAAAAAGAGATAAAGGGAGAGGGAGTATAGATAGATAAAGAGGAAGAGGGGGAGAGACAAAGATATAGAAGATAGAGATGGAAAGTGATAGAGGTAGATAAAGAGATAGAGAAAGAGGGAGAGGGAGAGAGATAAAGAGATTATAATAAAATTTGATATTTTAGTGTTAATTTTGTTCACTTTTGGACCCTAGCTCCATGCATTTGAATGAGAGTATATGGATAGCTTGAAAATAACTTGTAGCTTACTTTTCAATTTAGATTGATTGATGATATATATTTTAATACTTTTTGTGCATGTATTCAAAATGAATAATGATTAATTGTAACTCGATGTCTATGTTTATTAAAGGAAGATATAGAACTTTAATTGTAGTGGGTCAATCTCATTTATTGATATTAAATAAGTAGATATATGCAAATAAAATACATAGATTCCATCGATAATGTAAGTTAGTATTTTCTAATGTAAATATTGATGCAAACTCTATGATCCTTTATGATCCAATTCTTTGGGATAAGATTATGATTCTACAATAATATCATTGAAACATAGGAAAAGAGGTTCACCATCAATAGTGTATCAATGATGAACCTAATTTTCATTAGGTGTGTGTTTCATTCAATTATGAGGGCCAAAATGTCAAAATAACAATCAAAAAATAAATCTAATTATAATAGAAAAAATGAGGGAAGTTTTGAGAGGCTAAAACAATGTGTACCTTGTGGAAAAGTTTCTATTTTAAAGCCACAAAGGACTTATTCGCCTTTAGTGGTGAATGGGTCCTTTTAGGGTTTTAGAAAAATGAGTTTTGGGTTTTATTCTTCAAGGTCTACACTCTCAGCTCCTCAGTTTTCATCTCTTGAAAGTCTGAAACACATTTTGTAGTTCTTGCAATATGAATGATAACTTTTGTAACTTGACAACTTTGGTAATTTTTCTTCAAACTTGTTCTTCACTTGATCTTCAACCTATAAATATACAAACACACATTCAAGAGGGGAATTTTTTTTTTATCGTTAGTGAATAGGGGTTTGCCTAAGTCAAATCCCTTTTAGGTAATTAAATGAAATGATGAAATAATTAAATTAGCATATGAAACATGAAATAATGAAATGTTGATACCTTGGAGGTTGTCTTGGAATGTAAATCTGAAAAACTAACATGAAGTGGCCATGAAGAATGTAGATCTTGATCCCAAATTAGATGTGAAACAATGCAAGTGCCAGTAGATATTCAATGCTACATCAACAATATTAGCTCAACAACATGCTTAAATGCATTATGCCTTTGGCAAGATTAAATGACCTTGAATTCCTACAATAAACTCTTGATAATTTTCCTTTAAATTCCCTTGAAATGCTCTATATTGTTATTGCTCTTGATCTCATGAAGTCACATAAAATTTCTAGGTTTATTAGGATGAAACTATGTGAATTAACCCCATATTTATATACTAAATCCAGAGATTAACCTCGATATTCAAATAATTCAAGCCGACATCAGATCTAATATTGAAAATCATTAGAATCCTACCACAATTAAATTCAAAAAGGGGTGTCTTAGGTGAGGAGGACCCATTTGTGACTAAAGGAAAATGGGTCCTAGCACAAATTTCTAGGACCATGCTTTGGGGGATGAAATAACATGAAAAATCCATGTCAAAAATACAAAGAAAGGGGTATCCTATGTGGAGAGGACCCATTCGCCACTAAAGGTGAATGGGTCTTAGCACCATTTTATAGGACATTAAGTTTTCCAAATCAAATGTCATGTAATATCATTGTTGGGTGTCAAGATAGATCTTTGAAAAATGCAATAAGAGGGCTTGAATTTGAATTAAAGGGGCCAATTAAGTTCAATTAACCACAATTAATTAATGAAACCTTAAGTGTGAAAGTGTAATACAACACTTTACAACACCATTAATAAGGTACAATTTGTTAAAAGGGCCCTAGATTCAATGTGAATGTGTACAACACATTACAACATTAAATCAATGCATAATTAGGTTAATTCAATATCATTAATTCTCAAATTAAGTATGAAAAAGGGTTACTTTTTTCTATGCTACATTTTCCCCCCACTTTAGTGAGAGTTTTCCCACATGAAAAACTCACACTAAAGTAGACATCCAGGACACTTAAGTATGGAACAATAACAAAGATACATAGTCATACCTTATCAAAGACCAATAAAAACAAAGAAAAACAAAGTATCAAGCACAACCATTCCAACACACTATGGAACTAGGTTATTTGTCAATAACATGCATTGGTCACTCAAGGGTAGTGGAACAACTTCAGTCTATCCACTAGGTGAGTTATCCCAATCATGCGTGCTCACTCTAGGGTAGTGGAAACTCTGTCTTTCCACTAGGTGAGTTGTCCTAATGAGGTGGAAAATGAGAGAATCATATTATCCTCTCATACCATACCAAAGTTATCCCCTTGATAGCTTCAATAATGCACCACAACATAATGCTTTTGTATGGTTTTGAATGTGATATCTGTAAAAAATTTCTAAAAGGGATTTTTCTTTGTTCATGTAACGTATTCTTCTTAGGGAATATTGTGCCTAATATCTCCAAGAGAGGACAAATGTATAATATCAAATCATGACTTATGGGATGCCTATCACTTCACATCGCCACCAAGAGAGATTGTATGCTTAGAAATATCACACTCTTGAAGGACATCAAACCCAATGGCACCACCAAGGAAAGGACACGTCACAAGAAAAAAGAAAATCATGCCATGAAATATGCAAAAATATGTCATCGATGTATGCCCCCACTTTAGAGCAGTTGCTAACACCATAACTGTGAGCAATTTCTTTAAAGTAGCCTAGTGCTTTCTACTAAGATATGAGAGCTTTCCTTGGAAAACCCTATGCCAAGTCATATGTTTCCAAAATAAAGCTACACTATCAAATAGGAAGGAAGGGTTGCCCCCAAAATAAAACACTAAACCTAGAAAGAAAAGTACATCACATGCTATCCAACTTAAGGCATGTCATCCACATCCCAATATTTCTCTTATATATACATGGAAGGTGGACAACTAGCCAAAAGAAGCGACAAGTGATATATGAAGATAGAGCTACCTAACCCCTTGCCCCCACTTAGTGCAAGACAAGGGTGAGCTGAGGATGGATGATGGTATGCCACTCCTTGCAGTAAGGAAATGATTTGCAATGAATGTAAAGCATGCAATAGTGAGTATCCTATGATCCTTCAACTATTGCATGCCATGGAGCAACAACTATTGTTATTGACTATAATGAGTAGACAAAGCATCAATTGTATGCATATCTAATGAAATATTTCCACATGTAGTATCTATTAGTTCAGAATGCACCAAATTTAAAATTGTCTTTGAAGAATCTTTTGTAAGGTTGTTTATATTAAGTGAAGGATTTTTTGATGCTTTTATTTCTATCAAAGGACAATAACCAAGACCATGAGTTGTTTCTTGCACGTTAGGCTCTATAGGGACATGGATACCTTGTACTCTAGCACCACATCCTTTTTTGGTATAACCAAGTTGTTTCATAAGTTCATAACCTCTTCCATAAATCTTTTTTATTTCTTTAGGATTCGTTGGTCATTCGTTATCATCTTCATCAAAGTTTGTTGTGTAATTTTCTTGATCTTCTAACGTAGTCGAGGTGGATGATTTTGAATTTTGTGTTGACATTACTGCTTTTACTTTTCCCTTTTCAAAACCTTTGTTTATGATCTTGTATTTTCCCATGAAAGTTGGTGTGAAATATAAGGAAGCCCAATTGCCTTCTAATAGCTTAGTGACTTCATCAATTTTCTTCTTGTGTTCTTCCTTTGTAACTTCATTTTTTGTAGCTAATTCTAGTGCTTCCAAAGGATCTCATTCTTCTCTCTCGGAAATCAAGCAACTTTCAGGTTCAGGATCAACTTTGAGTGCGTAAATTTTTTTGTCATAGATGTACTTCATTACATGATGGAGGGTAGAAGGCACCCCATTCATTGCATGAATCCATGGTCTCCCTAGGGGGAGGTTGTAAGAAAGATTGTTAGGCATAACGCCGACCAGAGTTTGCAATGTTACTTTACCAAATTTAATAGGTAATGTGATAACTCTAAGCATTTTTTTTGGTATATTAGATAAAGAATATGGTTTAATATTGCTTCTACTTATGTCAATATTTTCCAAAATTCCCACACTACGCACATTTAGGGTGGAACCATTTTCAATAAGGGTTCGTTTTATCACAATTCAATTAACATGGACTATTATATTGAAAGCTTCATGTCTCTTATTGATTTCTAAGGAAGGTAATTCATCTCAATGGAAATTAATGTCTAAGTTGGCTAGAGTTATAGCTTGAATTTGGGCTACCACATCATTTGATTGCACATTAGGAATATAAGGGACTTGTTGTAAAGCACTTTGAAGCATGTTGTGATGAATAGGTGATGCTTGAATAAGTTCCCATAAGGATATCTTAGCAGAAGTATTCTTAAGTTGTTCAATAGGATCATATTCCTTTCCACTTTTAAAAAGAAAATGAGGACCAGGTAAGATAGCATTTGGCAATGGGAGGGATGTTTTAGTTTCTTATCTTGGTTGTGGATTGTTCCTAGTGTTATATGTATGAGCAATACTATTGGTTTTTTTTCTACAAACAAACTTAATCTCAATCCTAATCTATGAGCTTGCCACAACCCAATTATTAGCTAGGTTGAGGATTGGCCAACACCTAAGTAATTAGTGCTCAACTTCTTCTCTTTTGGCTATGTGAGACCCAAGGAGGGTAGTCCCATCCATACTCATAATATCTCACATTTGGTCAAGAGTATTTCTTTTCATAGATGCACTATTTCATGAAAATCAACTTATGAAAAGCTTGGAAAACCTTAGATAGAAGTGTTAATTATTTCAAGGAGTTTTTTTTCATACATAGAGTTGGGAAAATGTAGTTTAAAGTATTTTGTGAATCATTCTTCATCTTGAATCCTAGGCCCAATTCAATACTAGCTCAAATGACTACAAGATAAACTAATAAAACAATCATTACTTTATCTAAGGAAGAAAAGAGTTACAATTGGTAATCAACTGGTCATAAAATTTTGATTGAATTTTAGAAATTAATGGACCATTAGAATGTTACTTTGTAACATTTAACTCACCGTGTTTGCAAAATATCACTTCCTTATTGAATCCTATATCCTTTTATTACAAACAAATGAGCTCATTTTAGCATTTAATCAATTCATTGAATTGAAGCATAAAAAAAATTCATCCATTTCTGTGCAAATGACAAAAAGAAAAATGAGACTGTCATTAACAACCTCATTGATAACTTGAAAGAAAATACACAGGAAAGAAAATTTTTGAAATTAAAATTCTTCATCATTTATGATATTTCGTTGTAAAACCATATTTAAGATTCGTATACAATATAACTTTCATCTTAAACTTGCTTCTGGTATATTTACTAGAGTATCCATTTACATTCTATTATGCTTTTAGAGCATAGTATTTACTGTGACCATGTCTAGACTCAACATTTTGAACTCACTCATTTCAGCCATGAAATCTTCTTTATATAAACAGGGGAGCAACAAGCACCCGACTAAATTACAGTTTCAATTTTATTAGAGTTCCTTTCAAAAACCTAATTCTAACTGACTGCTTGAAGAACTCCCCAGGTAGTTTCATACACAATAATTTGAGAACATGGGAGGAAAAAAGGAAAAAAAACATGTGCAGGACACCAGGCACCATTGTCACAATGTTCATTGTTTGAAACAAAAATATTCTCTTCATATCTTCTCAAAGACCTTCCACATCAGCATGAGAAAACAATAGAAAAAGCACAGACATATGAAAGTAAATAACTCCCATGCAAAGACCATGGTGTTATAAACAACTAAAACTAGGAGGTGGCCCTATTTAGATTCGTGGACATCTGAAAAATTCTTGACCTCTCCTTGTCCTCAATGCAATTGGAGGGATTACCAGTACATCATCATTAAAGCCCCCACTAGAGAACAAAGGTACTGACCATAGTCCAAGTCAGTATTAGCTTCAAGATCCGAAGGAGTGTTTGAAATCATGATAGGAGAGTTATGTTTACCCAAGTAGACCCTATGGCTCTTCTCCTTTTTCTTGGTCTTCTTCACTAGCAGTGCCAGTTCCTTGCCTTTGTAGTCGACCACTTCACCTGGAAGGGTCCTATTCCTCAAGCGGTAAGTACTCTACATAATTGATTTCTTCTTATGGCCTCTAGCCCTCCATTTACCCTTTGAAATCTCAAGAGAAGTCTTGGCTTCCTGCTCAGCTATGTCTTCACGACACTCAAACATAGTTAGCTAGCTAGACCTCTTAACACGTGGAATTGTTGCACCAGCTTTTCCCATTTTCTCTAAAACTAGTAGAGTGATAATTAAAAGGATTTTTGACTTAAGACCTGCAAGAGAACCACCCTAATCCAAATAATTGTAGATAGCTCAAGCAACATAAATCCTAAATAGACCAGAGAACCTAATTTCATACCAATTTACTCAAGATGAAAACACTGAAACTCTATTTAGGAAAACTTACAACCCTTTCAATCTTCCTTACGACACATGCCTTACTTCTACTATAGACTGAAAAGATGGTGAAAATGAACAGTGATGAACCTACAATAAATAGAAAATTTGATCACACAAAATTAACGATTCAGAACTGTTTACGCGAGCGAATTGGTAAGTTATCAGTTTGGCTTTGAATCTAGGCCATTCATCTTAGAGCAATTAAAAATTCATCTAAGGTGGCCAAGAACATTTTTTTTCAACCATTATAAACTTGCTCCTTGAAAATAGTGATGCTATCTTAAATGTTACCACATCTATCTCTAACCTTGATTAATCATATATGATCTAGCAATTAGCATGTATCACCAACCTAATCCATGCTTTTCATTAATATCGGTGAAGTACATAAGACTAGTTTTTCTTAGAGAGAAAATTTCTTTATATGCTTTATCTCTTCATTGTTGATTTTCCCTAAATTTCAAGGTGCAATTAGCAAAAAATCTATTCATGTGATGATTTTCAGTCCATTGGATCATCCTACTTTAAAAGTTTATCAATGGTTCTCTAGTCCTTTCACTGCTTTCCTTTTTGCTTTACACTGAATCCCCAAGATCCTAGCACGTTGCCCTTATCATTAATGGTCATCGCTTGTCATTGATTTACTTCATCCTCGCCTGGCTCCATCTGTGATGTAAACATCCCTGTGATGATCTTTAGCCTCTGGTTCTGTGACTGACCCTTGGTCACATTCATCCTTCTGTCACACATCGCTAATTCAAACTTTGCACCTAGCATCCTATCAGTGAGGGAAGATGTTGTGAAGGCACCATATTTAGAAACATACAACTTGCATAAAGAAAATGGCACAAAAGACATTGCTCATGGGATCATATCAAATTAGCAAAAGAAAAACCCTTTATAGGACACCCATTGCTTATCGCTAATTCAAAACTTAAGTTCTTAAATGAATTTGTGATGAGCGATAAGTAGTAGAACATAAGGCCTTTGTTCATCACTAATTATCCTCATATATTTTGCAAGCCACTAGCAATGAGAGGATTTTCAAATTTCATCACATATCAAATATCGCTAATGTGGGTCCTTACATTTAAAACAAACCTACGATCATGCGATATCATATCATATCACTTCTTGCTAATTCAAATATATATTTTCAATGGCCATCCATAATGGGCGATAAGAACACAAATCCAAAAGCATTGCTCATCACTATTACAAGTTTGAAGGCTCAAAAGTCATTATTGATGAGCGATGTCAATGGAAAAAATCATTCTGTCACTCATCTCTAATTCAAGGTGTGGACCTAAGAATAAATCAATGATAAGCGATAAAGTTATGAGGGCCATCGGGGCTTAAGGGGAAACTTTTAGGCACATGCTCATAAGTTGTTCTAAAAGAGGGGACTTCTCTAGGATGACATGAGAATAGTAGGCTCAAGACTTTTGAATCATGCAATACAAAGGATGTAAATTTTTTGCAATTGATACCTAGACACGAGAAGGGCTAGTCACATGATGACATTAGTGAACATGAAAAAAAAAATTGTGACCAACAATAGGAAATACAAAGTTAGCAACAGAATAGAATGCCAAGCAACTAAAATGAACAAAACCCTAAACCTCATATAAGAACGTTACAATAGATGTAACAAATATTTTTAGATATATTTTTTTAAGGTTTTAATATGAGCACTCTAGATCTTGCGAAATTCAAAAGTTCCATCGATGGCTCTTTCTTGGGATATATGTTCCTCAGTGAATAGAACGATAGTTTAGATCCTCTAGAGAAGTAGACCAGGTGCCTACTCCATTGGGGAACAAATTCAAAAGGTCATCTTTTCCCCCAATTGCTTTGGCTTTGACAAGTCAAACCATATCTGATGGCCCAAGGCCGCCAAAACTATAGTCCTTTTCTTACCTTTGTAATATACAAAGTTTTCATCACACCTCACTGAATCCAATATGAAAACATTACTAGAATATGCCTGATTAAACATGTTGGAATCTCTCAATAACTTAACATGTACAACATTATCAACAAATTCATAACTACCATGCATCTAAGAATCAAACATACCCTTAAAATACTGATTATCATGTGGCAATAACTCATAAATTTTATCATTCAAAATATTGTCAAGTTGAAAATAACTTTTCTTAATGTTTTTCCCATTACCACACTGCAAGAAAATTCCATCCATTTGAAAATTTTGGCACTCATATCCTATCACATAGCTAGGAATATCAAGCTCAATCTGGATAGTATTTTTCATGTTAAAAATGAAAAAATTATAAGGACCTGTCAAAATATTATGCACATCATGCAAACTATCTCCAAGTATATGTAAAGTAATACACTCATACATTGGCATACCCTAGAATTGTGCCTCAACATGTTGGTGTAGAGAATCATCAAGAATCTCTACCCTATCATTATTCTTACTCACTCTGATATTTTCTAAACATGTCGTGCTAACATCTTTAGCATTCAAATCTTGTTCAAAAGTGAGCAATTCTGGCTCCAAAAGATAATATGTTTTTCCTTTTAAATCAGCCCCCATATCCATATAAAAGAATTCATAACTAGGCTCCTCCAAAATAGAAAATAGATACTTATCCAAATCTCCATTAGAATTTTCACATTTTGGCTTGTAAGATATACAAATTTTATGGTTATTTGTTGTTCTTCACTCATCAACACAAGTTTTTGAACTTGCATCAGTCTACACACTTTCATGCTCATCATATAATGCATCATTACAATCAAATGGTTACCTGCCTTGATCCACATTACCATCATGGTGACTGACCTGTTCATAACTGGAAGTAATATTAGATACCCATGTTTCATATCTTCCATAATAAAGATTATCATCACTGTCAAAATCAATATGAATATTACACAATAACTGAGGGTTATTCATATGTGCACATTTCTGATATTCAGTGTTCAACAAATTTGAATTTTTTTCACTATTTAATAGACAATAGTTCTAATCCATTCTTTCAACCATTCCTTTCTCTTGACCTCCAGTAGAAATACATGCTTTACCAAACTACAAGTCAGGAAATACCAAGATATTACCACTATTAAAATCTAGAAACTTCATAGACTAAGTTTCATCATTGAATTGATCATTTATATCTTCTTGAAAGTAAAGAGAAGCATTTTCACTATTATGAGCATCAGTGGTGAATATTGCAACACTCTTAACTTTCCTTCTTAGACATGCACTTTTTTGTATCCATACAACTACTATTTTTATCAACATGCTTATCCATAATTGAATACAACAAACCTTGCACATATTCATTCCTCATCTTTTATATATTATCTAAACATGTGTAAACCATCTACATACTCAATATCCTGAAATCCTTCAATAATGTACTAGATCCCTCCTCAAAAGCTTCAAAATACAAATGAGTGCAATGTAATGTACTAGGTCTAAAAATTTCAGGGATTAGTGAAAGAGAAACAACAAATCTATGATTAAAAGAAATTCTTGACTCATCATCTTGTTTCCTAAGCTGCTTTAACTTTTTTGATGAGAGCAAAAGGTTCTTTTGCAAATTCTTCTCTATAAGCATCCACTAGTTTATCCCAATAGGAAAAGGACTTCTCTTGAAAACTAAGTACCATTCCCTAGCTCTAGCTTCAAGAGATCTGACAAAAAACCTCATCCACATATCTTGATCTCCAAATGAATGTTTCATCATGAAGCTATAAAATTTTTGGACATGTGCGTCTCCTTTACACACATTGCATCCATTAAACCTAGGCATGTGCTTATAGACTTGAGATGACATACTTTTAACCTTGTAATCAATCCATGACAAGTCTTATTGCTCATATAATGGATCAAAATAATTGATAATAGGTGTAGCAATTTTTCTAGCAGATCTAGTATGATTGTCTCTTAACTAGGCTTGTATAGCCATCAAGTGCCTTTTATTCATCTCTTTAACTCCCCTTTTGAACAGAACTTTGCATTCTGGCCTTTGTTGGAATCCGTACCTCAATACTTACTGACATGAAACTCTTTGAAAGAAAAGGCAGTGTGACATCATGGATGTCTGGCCAACTAACTATTTTGAGGCTGTTAAAATGTTCCTATCATTGTGACAGGGTTGATGTCTGGCCAACAAGTCTATTGCTGTGACCTTGCATGTTCACTATGATCTTTTGGCGAGTGGTAATCTTCTGGCAACAAAGTGATCTTATCGGGCATCGAGGAGACTTGCCCAAAGCGTCTACAATCGGTACGAGGTCTCACCGACCTGGATTGTCTCACCGATAGTATATGGTTTATCAATGAGACAAGGGTTTCATCAAGATGTCTTCACGAACTTGAGATGTCTTGCTGACACCGTTTTGCATATGGCCATTAGCATAACCTGTTGTTTCGGTATGTGTCTCCACAATTATGAAAGGTCTTGCCGATTGGGATGTACTATCAGGGTAACATGTGGTCGCGGGGAGATGTCTCAATGAGGCACCTTAGTCATGCCGATGGTCTTCGGTAAGACTTGGGGTACTCAGAGAAAGGTCACAACGAAACACTTGAGTCTTGCCGACAGTGTCATTCAATGTAAGCTGTGTCTTGCGGTATGACATCTCACCGAAACCTTGGGGCTTGTCGATAGATGTCAAGCTTCGGTGTAGCATGCTATGGTCGATGGGAAGTCTTGGCAAGAATGTAGTATCTTGCTGATAGTTTATCTCATCGCTGTGACTTTAGACTTCGATATGAGTCTCTCCAAAATGCGATTGTTATGCCAAATGGAAATCACTTGTCGATATGACTCGAAGACTTCAATAAGAGGTCTTGACGAGTGTGGTATGTCTTGTCGATGGTCTCTCTGAGTTAGCTATGACTTATGGTTTTTGATATGAGTCTTGTCGAATGAGAAACCTCTTACCGACTGTTGGGGAGCCAATATCGACAGCGAATTCTTTGTGGCATCAGGGAGACATTGTTAGTGTCTCACCGATATGCCAACAAAGTGTGAACACCATTGACCATTTGATCATCCTGTGTGGCATCCTGCTGGACCAATAAGAGGAAGCGGTTTTCAACTGATGACGGTTGGATTTTTTGTAACTGTTGTGATGCTGGAGAAAAACAACTTGCAGGGAAAAATATGAATTGACATGGAAAATTTCTTCGATGGAGTTCTGTGGATAAGGATGCACAAAAGACAAAATCAAAATGTGATCAGATTTAAAGCAGACTGATTCTATTGGAATGAATGATGAGTTGAGTTGGTGGGTTGAGAGGATTCTTTTTGTAACTGATGAAAAGTGAATGAAGCTACAGTAAAATACTATAGAGTTGTATCTCTGAATTGTATGTAATATTTAGTTACTATAATACAAAGTGATTCAACTTGGTGT
>VDFB02281492.1:685882750-685901949 GCA_007258455.2 Sequoia sempervirens
CATTTAACTCACCGTGTCTGCAAAATATCACTTCCTTACTAAATCCTATATCATTTTCTTACAAACTAATGATCTCATTTTAGCATTTAATCAATTCATTAAACTAAAGCATAAAAAAAATTCATCCATTTATGTGCAAATGATAAAAAGACAAATGAGACTATCATTAATAACCTCATTCATAACTTGAAAGAAAACACATAGGAAAGCAACATTTTGAAGCTAAAATTCTTCTTCATTTATGATATTTCTTTGTAAAACCATATTTAAGATTCGTATATAGTATAAATTTCATCTTAAAATTGCTTCTGATATATCTACTAGAGTATCCATTTACATTCTATTATGGTTTTAGAGCATAGTATTTACTATGACCATGTCTAGACTCAACATTTTGAACTCTCTCATTTTAGCCATGAAATCCCCTTTATATAAACAGGGGAGAAACAAGCACCCAATTGAATTACAATTTCACTTTTATTTGAGTTCATTTCAAAAACCTAATTCTAATTGAATCCTTGAAGAAATCCCTAGCTAGTTTCATACACAATCATTTGAGAGCAAGGGAGGAAAAAAGGAAAAAAACATGTGCAAGACACCAACTATGGTTGTCACAACGTTCGTTGTTTGAAACAAAAAAGATTCCATTCATATCTTCTGGAAGACCTTCCACATTAGCATGAAAAAAGAAAATACAAACCATAGACATATGAAAACAAATACCTCCTATGCAAAAACCATGGTGTCATCAAAAACTAAAACTAGGAGGTGATCCTATTTAGAGTCCTTGGCATCCGAAAATGCCTAACCACTCGTTGTCCTCAATGCAACTACAGGGATTACCAATACATCATCATCAGAGCTTCCATATGGCACTAGAGAATGAATGTACTAGCCATAGTCCGAGTCAGTATCATCTTTAGAATTCGAAGGAGTGTCTGAAAGCATGATAGGAGAGTTTTGTTTACCCAGGTAGGCCTTATGGCTCTTCTCCTCTTTCCTGGCCTTCTTCACTATCAATGCCAAGTCCTTTCCTTTGCAGTCAACCACTTCACCTAGAAGGGTCTTATTCCTCAAGCGTTAAGTACTCTACATAATTTATTTCTTCTTATGGCCTCTAGCCCTCCTTTTACCCTTTGAAATCTCAAGAGAAGCCATGAATTCTTGCTTAGCTATGTCTTCATGACACTCAAACACACTTAGTTGGCTAGAAATCCTAACATGTGGAATTGTTGCACCAACTTTTCCCATTTTCTCTAAAACTAGCAGAGTGATAATTAAAAGGATTTTTGACTCAAGACCCACAAGAGAAGCACCCCATTCCCAATAATTAGAGATAGCTCAAGCAACAAAAATTCTAAATAGACCAGAGAGCCTAATTTCATACCAATTTACTCAGGATGAAAACACTGAAACTCTGTTTAGGAAAACTTATAGCCCTTTGAATCTTTGTTACTACACACACCTTACTTCTACTATAGACTAAAAATATGGTGAAAATGAATAGCGATCAACCTCCATTAAACAAAAAATTTGAGCATGTAGAATTAGTGATTCATAACTCCTTACGCGAGTGAATTGGTAACATATCAGTTTGGATTTGAATCTAGGTTGTTCATCTTAGATAAATTAAAACTTCATCTAAGGTGGCCATGAGTATTGTTTTGTGACCATTATCAACTTTCTCCTTGAAAATAGTGATGCTATCTCAAATGTTGCCACATCTATGTCTAACCTTGATTAATCATATATGATATGACAATTAGCATGTATCATGAACATAATCCATGCTTTTCATTAATATTGGCTAAGTACATAAGACTATTTTTTCTCAAAGAGAAAATTTCTTTATATGCTTCATCGCTTCATTCTTAATCTTCCCAAATTTCAAGGTGCAATTAGTGACGAAGCTATTGATGCGATGATTTTTAGTCCATTGGATCATCCTACATCAAAACTTTATCAACGATTCTCCTGTCCTTTCATTGCTTTCCTTTTTGCTTTATGCAGAATCCCCAGGATCCTGCCACATTGCCCTTATCATTAATGGTCATCAATTGTCATTGATTTACTTCATCCTCATTTGGCTCCATTAGCGATGTAAACATCCATGTGATGATCTTTAGCCCCTAGTTCTGTGACTTGACCTTTGGTCACATTCATCCTTCCATCACACATCACTTATTCAAATTTTGCACCTAGGATCCTATCAGTGAGGGAAGATGTTTTGAAGGCACAATATTTAGACACGTACAACTTGCATAAAACAAATGGAACAAAAGACATATCTCATAGGACCATATCAAATTAGTGAAAGAAAAACCATTTATAGGACACCCATCACTTATCGCTAATTCAAAACTCAAGTTCTAAAATGAATTTGTGATGAGTGATAAGCGCTATAATATAAGGCCTTAGTTAATTACTAATTCTCCTCATATATTTTGCAAGCCATTAGCGATGAGAGGATTTACAAAGTTCATCACATATCATATGTCGCTAATGTGGGTCCTTACATTTAAAACATACCTATGATCACACTATATTATATCATATCGCTCATCACTAATTCAAATTTATCTTCTCAATGGTCATCCACGATGGGTGATAAGAATAAAAAGCCAAAAGAATTGTTGATTGCTATTACAAGTTTGAAGGCTCAAAAGCCATTAGCGATGAGTGATGTCAAAGGAAAACATCATTCCATCCCTTGTCACTAATTCAAGTTGTGGACCTAAGAATAAATCATCAATAAACGATAAATTTATGAGGGCCATCGGGACTTAAGTGGAAACTTTTAGGCACATTCTCATAAGTTGTTCTAAAAGAGGCGACTTCTCTAGGATGACATGAGAATATTAGGCTCAAGACTTTTGAATCACGCAATACAAAGGATGTAAAAGTTAGATGATTTAGACCTAGACACGAGAAGGGCCAGTCACATGATGACATTAATGAACATGAAAAAATTATTGTGACCAACAATAGGCAATACACAGTTAGCAATAGAATAGAACACCAAGAAACTAAAATGAACAGAACCCTAAACCTCATATAAGAACCCTACAACATATGTAACAAAGATTTTTAGATATTTTTTTTAGGATTTTAATATGAGCACTCTAGATTTTGAAAAATTCAAAAGTTCCATCAAATGGTATTGTAACTTAGTTTTTGTGAAAAAGTATCAAATTTCTTTTTAAGTGGGTCTAAGAGAAGCATGAGTTTATTTTGAACTTGTGGTTGTTGTGAGGGTGGGTAAATAATTAGAGGATTCTTAGGATGTCCCACAGGGTATTTAGGAGGTCCAATAATCAAGGGGGATCTAACAGACACTTGTGCATTCATAACCTTAGAGGTTTTAGTTTGATGTCTCTCTAATCAAGGGGAGTCTAGTGTCATCTTTTCACCATCATCTAAGGAAATCACATCACTAATGTTAATGTTTTCATTTTCTTGCCTCATGATATCCTTGATAGGAGAAGAGTTTTTAGGAGAACTACAAACTACATGTTCTTGACATGCAAAGGTTAGTTCTTCTAAAACGACTTCATCACAAGTAAGGGAGTTATCAATGGTTGGATTGTCTTTCTTATTGATGATGGAATTCTCTTGTTCAATAATTTTTTTGATAAAGGAAAAAATGGGTTTTACAAGGACCCAAAAACACAAAGTTTACAACATAAAATAGGAAAGGAAAAAAAAGTCCAATGAATTAAACAGGCTAGAAAAAAAGAAGAATCATGAAAAAATAATAGCCAACCAAAAAAACCTAGAAAGGGCCACCAAAGAGCTAGCTGAGGCATAAACCAAAAAACCAGCAGCAACTAATCCAAAGTCTGCAGAACTATCTTAGTCTCGGCCTCCAAATCTTGCATATCTTGGACTCCCTTCTTGAAAGTTTGAATCATCTGTGGCATGGGGGGTTCCTTCCTTTTTAGGTTAGCCCTGGTTCTCTTTGAAATCCGTATGTCCTCTTCCTAGTTTTTATCTTTCACCTCTTCCAAATCAACAACCAAGGACTCCTATTGAGCTTTATCCAGTTTTTCAGTCATTGCATCGATAATGATAGCATTATGTCTTTCCATTCTATTATTTTGTTCCGTAATTATCTTCACAACATTTTTTATTTTTTCAAAGTCAATTCCTATCCTTTTGTCGTTACCCACATTGTCCTGGATCTCCTTACTAGTAGTGTTCTCATTGCGCTCTTCATCCTTCTTTCATAACGTAGAAACCTTAGCTCCCACTTCTTCCAATTTACTCTAGAGGGCCCAATTTTTTATTTTCGGGTCATTCATTTCATGAAAGACCCATTTCACTAGGGGAAGAGAGATAAACAAGATTCTCATATCTTTCATTTCTTTGGTCTTCCAATATCAAAATATTTTCTTCGCAAATAGGAGAGATATTAGGAGAAGGAAAAGTTTGATTCTTATGACTTTCCATGATTTCATCCTTTTTTCTCTAAGGTCTCATTCTCTACCCTAGTAGTTGAGGTTTTAGGAGAGGAACAAAACAAGAGGTTCATCACATGCCATGGTTAGATGTTGTAAAGTAACTTCATCACAAAAAGGGGAGACATCAAGAGAATAACAACTATGATTTTCATGCTTACCAATGATTCTATCATTTTGTTCGAATAGATCATTCCAATTGTTAGGGACATTAGGAAGGAGAGAAATAATACTATAACTCTCAATCATTGGATCTCTCAACATATCTTGTTTCACTAAAACATTCTCCCTAGGTAAATTGATGTTAAAAATGTGTTAAATTTGATCTCATCTTCTTGTCTCATAATATTTTTCCAAGGGGGAGTATGAGATGGAAGAACAAGAATTTCATGACTCTATATGATTGTATCTTCTTTCACCAAAATAATTTTGTCACTAATAGGAGAGGTATTGAGAGAAGAACAATAATGGTTGTTATAATTCCTATGCTTGCATCCTCTTTCACTAAAGAATTCTCACAAGTAGGAGGGATGAAATTTTTCTTAACATGCTTAGGAACGTAACATACCAACATTGTGTGCTCAAGAATGAAAATTACTTTTATCCATCTTACACCATGGTTCAAGAATGTAAACAATGTATATGAAAACATGAAAAGTACTCTTATAAAACTCATGCAAAGCTTGATGAATAGAAATATTATGTATGCAAGAATGCAAAATTTTAGAAATGTACACATTTTTATATTTTTAGACTTAAAACAAGGTAATTTTCTGACTACACTATGCAATAGACTAAAAATGACTTTCTTTAAATGCCATTTTGAATTCTAACAATGAACTAAATAAAGAAAATTAATTTAGATTCAATTAATTTAATGAAACAAAAAACTAGAAAACTGAAATAAAAATCTAATAGCAACAAAGAAAATCCTAAAATAGAGATTTCACATCCCAAAAATTGTAGATCAAGACCTATGAGGGACTCATTCACTAGTAAGGGCGAATGGGTCCTGGATAAGGATTTTTAGAATGGTTTTGTTGATTTCTAAGTGTTCTTCAGTGAGTTTCAGTTGCCAGAAAGTTTGGGTCAAGCCTAATCAAGGACTCATTTACTAGTAGGGGAAAATGGGTCCCAGATCAAGGTTTTGAAAAGGTGAAAATTCTACAAGTTTTATATTTTATGTGTTTTTTGTGCCTAGTTTCAAACTATAACTCTTGTGACAAAAAATATCAAAATTTGATGACCTAATGCAAAGTGAAATGAAGGGTAAATGATGACATATATGAGACCTTTTCAAATGCAATTTTGACTCATTTTTTTGAATATGAATGATGGAAAGTACACTAATATGCAAACACTATGCAATTTTTTGAATTGTTTAGATTTAAACAAAATAAGAATGCAAATTTAAACCCCTATATGCAATGCAAACTAATGCAATTTTAAAGAACCCTATATGTAATGCTATTAGTGCAAACCTAATGCAAACTATTGCAAAAATAAGATCTAGGGTTTAAATGCACTCCAAACCAGAAGTTAGAATATTCAAACGTCGGGTTCACCAAAATCAAACATAGAAAAAGAGGTTCACCATCAATAGGGTATCAATGATGAACCTAATTTTTCATTCGGTGTGTGTTTCATTCAATTATGATCGCAAAAATGTGAAAATAATGATCATAAAATAGCTCTAACTATTATAGCAACATTGAGGGAAGTTTTGAGAGGCTAAAACAATGTGTACCTTGTGGAAAACTTGATATTTTTAAGCCATAGAGAACTCATTCTCCTTTTGTGGCGAATCGGTCCCTGTGAGGGCTCCAAAAATTGACTTCTAGGTTTTATTCCTCTTAGTATACACTCCTAGATCCCAAGTTTTCACTACTTTAGGCATCACTGGGACTCATTCACCTTTAGTGGTGAATGGGTCCTTTTAGAGTTTTAAAAAAATGATTTATGGGTTCTATTCTTCAAGATCTGCATTCTCAACTCCCTGGTTGACAACTCTCGAAAGTATGAAATAGATTTTGTAGCTTCATTTCCATGTTCTTGCAATAAGAATTATACATTTTGTGACTTGGTCCAACTATGGCAATTTTTCTTCAAACTTGTTTTCCACTTGATCTTCAACCTATAAATCCGCAAACACCCATTCCAGAGGGGGAAAATTGTTGATTGTTAGTGAATAGGGGTTTTCCTAAGTCAAACCCCTTTTAGGTAATTAAACCAAATGATGAAATAATAAAATAGGGAAATGAAACATGAAATAACGAAATGTTGATACTTTGGAAGTTGTCTTGGAATTTAAATCTACAAACTAACATGAAGTGGAAAAAAAGAGTGTAGATCTTGATCCCAAATTAGATGTGAAACAATGCTTTCAAGTAGATCTTCAATGCTACATCAACAATCTTAGTTCAACAACATGCTTGAATGCATTATGCATTTGACATGATGAAATGACTTTGAATTGCTACAATAAACTCTTGATAATTAATCTATGTTTAAATGCTCTTGAAATACTTTATAATGCTCTTGCTCTTGATCTCATGAAGTCACATAAAATTGATAGGTTCCTTAGGATGAAACTATGTGAATTAACCCCATATTTATACTAAATCTAGAGATTAACCTCAACATTCAAATAATTCAAGGCAACATCAAATATAGGATTGAAAATCATTAGAATCCTTCCATAATTAAATTCAAAAAGGGGTGTCCTATATAAGGATGACCTATTCGCCAGTAAAGGTGAATGGGTCCTAACACAACTTTCTAGGACCATGCTTCGGGGGGATGAAATAACATCAAAATTCCGTGTCAAAAATGCAAAGAAAAGGGTGTCCTATGTGGAAAGGACCCATTCACCACTTAAGGTGAATGGGTCCTAGCACCATTTTCTAGGACCTTGAATTTTCCAAATTAAATGTCATGTAATATCATTGTTGGGTGTCAGGATATATCTTCAAAAAATGTAATTAAGAGGGCTTGAATTTGAATTAAAGGGGCCAATTAAGCTCAATTAACCACAATTAATTAATGAAGCCCTAGATAAGTGTGGAAGTGTAATACAACACTTTACAACCCCATAAATAAGGTACAATTTAATTGCATTTTGTTAAAAGGGCCCTAGATTCAATGTGAATGTGTGCAACACATTACAACATTAAATCAACGCATAATTAGGCTAATTCAATATCACTAATTCCCAAAATAAATCTGAAAAATGTTTAACTTTTTTCTATGCTATAATCATATAAGATATTGGTGATGAACTATTGATTTTACTTTGTCCTTAAATACAAGAACTAGCTATTTAAACTGAGAATTTCTAGTTTATAAGTGTACAAAAAATTATAAATTTTTGAAAGCAAAGGCATCGAGAGAAGAGAAAGGAGGGAAATTGAAATTAGAGGGTAGAACTCTAATGTGAAACTATCCAAACAACATATCAACACCCACAATCTAGTCCATGGTAACTAAAATGTTAAAGAAAAGGTCACTTGAGCTATTAACAAATAATTGGTGAATAAATTTAAGGTTAGAAATGCACTAAAAAACCACTATAACATTTTCAAAAGGTATAAACAATAAGAATAAAATGTATTCCCTTTAATCCTTTATTGTCAAATCAAGATCAATATTTGTAACCTATTATTGTTCGCGACTACTATTATTTAATTTAGAAACAAAATTGAATTGTTTTAATAATATATAATTTTAATTCATAATATAAAAACAAACTATTTAATATTTAAAAATATTAAAATAAATAAAACATAAATAAGTAACTATAACTTTTATTTATTTAAAAAAGTTGAGCTATAAATTTTTAAAATCTAAATAGAAAAAATAATAGATATTATGTTCATTCAATCTATTCAAAATGATGCAACTTGCGCGTCAATGTCATCCTATTCATAATATGAATAATTTAAGAAAGTTGACTTGTTTAAACAAACGATCGGAGGGCATCTTATGGTTTTTGACCTTGACGGGAAAATATTATTGAATAGGTGATACGTATGACTGCAAAGGGCATCTTAATGCCATTTTAACAATACTGGATGTTCGCCATCTATTCCATACATTGGAGCATCACCTTACCTGGCTACCGGTGCTGATAAGATAAAAGCTGAGGAGTTGAGGAGTTTTCATAACACAAATTGGAGTTTCAGAGAATGTTTTAATATGGTAGAGCACCCTAGTGACCATATTTTATTTAATTATACTAAAATCAACAAAGATGGTTAGAAAATTGGATTCAGTATGACAATTCTTTTATTATGGTTGATCCCTTACATTGTAAATATGAAAGCCATGCATAGAATTGGTTCACATTGTTTAAATATAGAGGTAGAGTGGATAGGAAAATTAGTATATTAGAGACATTTTATATCTCTCACTATCTATCTTTCTTGTATTCCTTCTCATTCAAATGTACTTTTACAAGTAGATTATTCTGCTACCCTTTTTATGACTTCTGCATTGCTTCATCTATCTTTTTGCTTGTATACCCCATCATCTCAACATCCCTTCAAAATTAAAATTCCACACTTAAGTCTTTTTATTGTATTTCTATGTTAGTTGGAATATTTAACTCCATCCCCCAACCACAAGAAATGGAAACCATGGATTGAGTGTTAGTGTTGACACCACATCCAAATTACTAAAACAAAACTCCAACTATTTTTACAACTTATCCTCTCTCATTTACTATAATAGGGAACTCTAGTATATTTGGTAACAATAATTTCCTTTTATGATTCATTATAAGCATGTGAAAAATTAATAGTGTGGATTCTCAGTTTCAAACCATTCATCAAGCTTACTCATTCAACTCAAGTTTGAAGGAATGATTAGATAATTTTGAGTAATAGAGTGTGAAATGATTGACTTAAGAAAGATTAATATTTAGAAAAAATTTCAAATCCTTATTAAAATGATAGAAAAACTCTTGGCACAATATCATTTATTATCACCACTACAATAGACTCCATTGTTTTGATGTGGATTGGTGTAAATGAAAACTAAAAATGATTCTTTAGTAAGCACATATTGGGTGTAGAAACTCCTTATGGACAACATGATGGGATGCAACTATGATGAGTATAAAATCCTCTTGCAAAATCTGAGAGGCTACAACTAAGATTAGTGGATATAGATCAAATTCATTTTTCTAGTGGATTTGAACTCACTTCCCAGATCATTATAATGGGAAGGTTCTAAGGTCTATAAATCCTTTCGAGACCAATATAATATGAAGACATATGTAAGAGTGATTTTATTGTAGCTCACATTTAATTCTTCATGTCTATAAAAAAACATATCCTTTTACTCATGATATTGAAAAATGGGAAATAGGTGGGCTCTATCTTTTGGGAAGATGGAAGACAAGGGGATATGACCTATTTCACTTAGTTTCATTCAAGGAAGCCCTAGAGATCTTAATTCAAGGATGGAATGAAGGAAAGAGACTTGCTAAAGGTTGTCCTAGGGTATGTTTAAAGACTAAAGATGGGTTCACCACCAAGCTAGGGCTTGGAAAGATTAGTAACATGAAAGATCTAATGAAAAAACCTAATTGCTATGCAAACCTTAAATGAATGACCTAGAAATGAATGCAAGTTAGAACAATAAACTAGAAAAGTATAGAGGTGCATTTGGAAACTTGTAGAAGCTTAGAATAAGGTTTGAAATGCTAAACATGTTGATGTTAATGCAGAATGGGACTCATACGCCAATTTGGGCGATTTAGTCCTAGATTAGGGTTTCTGGGTAGGAACAAAAATCTAGCAGTGACAAATCTTGAACTCTTGAAATTTGGAAAAAGACTTGTTGTGGGACTCATACACTAGAAGTGGCATATCAGTCTTGCTCAAATTTTTCAGAAGGTCAAGATCTAAATTTTCTCTCCTATCTCTACTCTTCCTTCTCAACCTAATTTTTGGATCTAAAATGCTAAATTCTTCTCTATAGGTGTCTTTTAGTGATCTTGTAAACAAGGTGACAACTTTGAAAATTTTGCAAACTCGAAAACCTCTTCCAATATTTCTCTCCAATGTATCTTCAACCTAGATCTACAAATCACACACTAAAGAGAGGGAAAAATGTTGTTTTGTTAGTGGATAGAGGCTTTCCTTGGTCAAACCTCGTTTTAGTAATCACACCTTGAAATGAATGGAAATAGAATGAAGGAATGATGAATGAACAAGTATGTAATGTTGCAACTCACTAAAATTTTGAATAATATGCTAGAAACATGTATGAAATGGATAGCATGAATGTGGATCTTGACTCTTGCTTGAATGGTATGGATCTTGTCTTGAAAGCTTGCTTGAATCATGGAACCCTACATCACAAATGTTAGCTCAACAACAAACATGATGCATGATGACTTTGATATGATGCTTGATACTTGAATAATGCTCCAAAATACTTGATATTCAACTCTTGAATGCTCTTATGAACTCCAACTTTCTATTAGGAATTCTCTCATGAAAGTCTTAAATGAAAATGAGTGAAATAAACTTGTATTTATACTTCTTTATGCAAATTTCCTGAAATTACAACACTACAAGTCGACATCAGATCTAGGAGAATCAAATCCCACCAAGAATTTGTTAGAGTAGTAAGTTATTTCACTTAATTAATTTAATCATATTGGTTAATTAATTAAGTCACTTATCACTTTAGCTACTTAAGCTAAACTTAGGCACATTAATTTAATTAATTAATTATTAATTATTAAATGTGCACACTAGGGTTTCCCTTTTAGGTTTCACTTTATGGTTTCTTGATCTCCTTTTATAAGGATTGATCTCATTGTAATTATTAATGGGAGAATATATGTAGCTTTCATATCTTCTTGAAAGTTTTTCTCTTCTGTAGCTTTTTCTTGTTGAAGATAATTGCATATATTTGTTTGCAGATCTCTTGCATGGAAGGTTTGTTTGTTTGTGTTTGATCTGCCGACTCGTGGTTTTGTGCTTGTTTCACAATTCTAACATGGTATCAGAGTGTGGATTCAGCGAACCCCTTCTCGATTTATGAGGTTTTCTTCTTCAACAAGGGATGTAGGCTTCACATCTGAATCCTCTTTGTTTATTTTGCAAATTTTGGAGGTGGGCATTTTGCAGTGCATCCAGGATCAAATCAAACGTCTCTGTTGAATCTAGAGCTATCAGAATAGTCAAGATCAAACTTTGTTTCATCAAATTTGGCTTTTGTTTGTTAGATCTGTGAAGATTTGAAGAGAAGTTGTTTTGCTAGATCCAGGGGGTGCTTTATTTTTTAGAACATTTTAAGCTCAAATGGACCTCACCATCGCACTCAGAAGGCCCAAAAACCCCTATTTCCATATAAAATTTGTCAATTCCGAGCAGTTGACCTTTGAGGCAAAATTTTTTTGCTCGTACGATCAGATCTATGTGGATTGAAATTATTGAAAAAAATTAAATATTTTTTTTTTCTTTCCTAAAATTAAAAAACAAAATCATTGTAATTTTTTTTTTAAGATTTTTAATAAAGTTTAGTAAATATATTTTTAAAAACAAATAAATAAAAAATAACTGTCTGAGGCATACTTGGTACACGATGCTGGAACCGTGGGGTGTAAAATAAATTATCAATGTGATTTTTTTATTTTTTTAATTATTTTTTTTATAAAAGACAATCTTTTTGTAATAAGGCCAAATTGTACATTTGCAGTGATGGTCAATTGACTGTCAATTTTAACCCATGAAGTGATGACATCAATAGTACGGACACTGTACCATGGCCCCTTTGACCCCTCTTTGGCCTACAGGGAGCTATTTTTTTCTTTTGGTCGTAACTTGGGCATACGTTATCATTTTTTGGTAAACAAGATATCACTGGAAAGCTGGTTCCATCAAATTTCTAGTATTATGGGTTTCATTGCTGTATTTTCCTGCTGGTATATTCTATAGCCTATTGAAGTCAAATAAGCTATTTTCAGTCCTGAGCTCATAACTTTTGACCAGTTACTTTCTTTTTCGCAATCTTAGCAGCGTTAGAACCGTCTTTTAGAGATCTTCAATTCCATCGATGCAATTTTTCTAGATTGTTCTCTTGGTACATTTTATTCAATTTTTTGTGTTTTCACACTTTGGTGGATTACTTGGACATTTTATCTCTTGAAAACATTTTGTTTGTGTGGGATGACTCGTTGTTGGTTGTTCTAGATGTATTTCTAGTTTTTTTTCCTATTTGGACATTGTAGACATCATTTGTAAGAAATTTGTTATATATAAACGCACTAAGATAAAGTGCCTCAGCATTGTACATGTATTTTGGGGATTCTTGCACATGACTTTGTCCCTTATTCTACTTGCACTATGATATAAAGTGCCATGGACGTTGATGTTTTCCATTATTTTCCTTCATACCTTTCTCATGCATATGTGACTTTTGTTTTCACATCCTTTCTATTAGATTGTATTTTCATGATTGCACCTTTAGATGCTCTTGGTTCCTCTTCATGCACTCATTTCTGGCATTCAACTTTAGTGTACCTATCACACCTCTCCCTTTTCAACATTATGTGGGGGTTTATACTATCGGTGTTAATGCTTACATGGTTTTGTTGGAGTGAGCTATGTATATAGTTTTTGTTCCTATGTACTAGGTGGATGTAGCAGTTGGTTACTCATGCATTTCAGTGAGATAAATCACTTACCATATGGACACTCTTTCATTCCTATATTTGGAGGCAACCTTCCACTTTTTCATGATCAATTCTTTAGACTTTTGGTACCTTTACCATTTGTATCTTCAAGTTCCAGGTGTTTTCCATCTAATTTGAGTAGTGTCATTGGGGGTAGTCATGTAGATTGTTGTCTTCTTGCTCTTGATCATCCTATCTTTAGCAAAGGTTCTTTGACATCATAGCATTCATCTTTCAATAGAGTTTGTAGCTTCTTCATGCTTTTACGGTGTTCTACATATTCTTTCTTTTTTAAGGAAATTTCCTTGATTTGGAGGTTTTTCAGTCCTTCAATAGCCTTTGATCTCTTCTTGGAGTAGAGCTTTTTCCCATGAGGTTTTCTCTATTTCTCCACTTTATAAAGATCTTTTGCTTGTACATGGGTACCTTACTTGGCCTTGTTTGTTGGGACCCATCTTTTCTTTCATGCATCTTTTCCTTAGTGTTTTAGCTACTTCCTAAGTTCATTTTAAGGGGGGGTGTTAGAGTAGTAAGCTATTTCACTTAATTAATTTAATCATCTCGATTAATTAATTAAGTCACATGTCACTTTAGTTACTTAAGCTAAACTTAGGCACATTAATAATTAATTAATTATTAATTATTAAGTGTGCACACTAGGGTTTCTTGATCTCCTTTTATAAGGATTGATCTCTTTGTAATTATTAATGAGAGAAAATCTATAGCTTTCATATCTTCTTGAAAGTTTTTCTCTCTTCTGTAGCTTTTTCTTGTTGAAGATAATTGCATATATTTGTTTGTAGATCTCTTGCATGGAAGGTGTCTTTGTTTGTGTTTGATCTCGTGGCTCATGGTTTTGTGCTTGTTTATCAATTCTAATACAATTTGAATTTAATTTAGGTCTAAGCTAAGTAGGACTCATATGCAAGAAGTGGCATATAAGTCCCATTAGGCTAAGCTTGGGACAAAATTTTCAAGAAATTCATAGATTAATGTGAAATCCATATTAGGACCCCAAAACCTAGGTGGGACTCATACACCCAGGTGGCATGTGAGTCCCAGATCACTAAATCTAGGCCATACAATAAAAAATCATTAAATTTTGATTGGTCACTTGATATATATTGGGATTATCAACAGAAAGATACATTAATTAAAGCTTGTGGATGCAAAATAAGGCCAAATAAGGTATAAAAATCCCAATTAATTAATAAAACCCTAGATTAGTGTGAAAGCATAAGAAAACACTTTACAAAACCCTAAATAAGACACAATTAAGTCTATTTAGTTTATAAGGGCCCAAACAAGTGTGAAAATGTAGAGGGATACATTTTTCCACACTATAGATATGTGAACATGGTTTGATTAGGATGGGTGGACAATATCTATTAATAAAAAAATCAATCCTTTGTAAGAAACTAACATATTAAAATTAAAGGGAAATCCTAGATTTCCTTTGGCATTATGTGAGGATGTGTAGCTAGTTGATATTTTCAATACACTCTCAAAATCATTATCACTAGAATAGATTAATTATTTCAAGTTTATAAGGGTCAAATTTCTTATGATTATATGTTTTCAAATGTGTCTTCATTGAAAGCTCCCACATTCCCAACATGTTATCAAGCATTTTGGCTCACTATATTATGCTAACATAGCTCAATTAAAATTCATGCATCGCTTGAAAGTTTTACTAGGATAGTTAATGTTTTTGGTTTCATTAGTCAAAGGGATTCCACATCATCATTGGTATGCCATTCCTCTTAACTTATTAAAATATTATCTCTCTATATATTATGAGATTAGTATGATGACATTTTAGACCTACACACTAATAATATGGTGTAAAGTTATATAATATTTCTTTGGATTTTTCTAGTTCCATTGCATATCATGTGCATCAGGTATTTCCCTATTACACCTATTACACTCTTTAAGAGATATTACAAAGAGGTTGAATAAGTAAGTGCATCATTAGTTAGGAATTAGCTTAAGAAAATAATCATCTCATAGACTTATATTCAATGATTCTAGTTTTATAGAAACTTAAAAGCTCCTACAATATAACGACTTTCTCACCTGATGGCATGATGCTCGAGTTCAAATGGTTCCCATGCATTTTGGAATCCTCCCTCGGCATACCTCTTCGGTTCCTCTACTCGCATGAAATCTAGGTTTGTGCGTCTACCTATGTCACCTGTATGCAACCTAATGGTGGATCTTTCTATAGATGGTTTGCTAGGTACACACGCTACTATTGTGGGTGGTTTGAAGAGATCCCTTGTTGTGGGTTTTGGTTCTACCCATACTTCTAGTACTTTTCATGAGGCTATGTTGTTTGGCTTTGTTGGTGAGGGGAGTCCTTTTTTGTGATCATGTGTTGCTCCTATGATTTCTCTTAGCTAAGAGGTCTCAGATTGTATTGAGTATTTTTCTATGTTGGGTCTTATCTATAGATTTTGTCAATTTTGGATTTCAAAGTAGTGGAAACCTTTGGTGGAGGGTAAGATGGAAACTTACCCTTTTCTAATAGGTTTCTTTGTTTTTTTTTTTAATTTTGTTGAGGATCGATAGACTATTTTGGATTATGGTGTATGGGATTGGGACTCTCATCCCCTTTCCATGAGACCTTGGGTTCATTTTTTCAACCCTTTGAAAGAACTCCTTAATGTTATGCCTATTTAGGAGAGATTTTTCTATCTCCCCTTATAGTTTTGGTGCCTCTCTATTTTTGAGGGCATTGGTAATGCTCTAGGTCAATTCTTGAAATTGGATATTACTTCCAAGAACTTTACCCATATCTCTCTTGCTAGGATCTTGGTGGATGTTGATTTATCTCAAGCATTACCTAGTGAACTAGTCCTTCAGGTTAATGGCTATTCCTAGTCTCAATTGGGGGATTATCAAGCCATCCCTTTTTTTTGTGCACATTGTTTTGATACTGGTCACATGGCTTTGGATTTTCCACATGGCTCTCTTCTTGTTTCTTCCTCCACTTGGTGGAAGAATTCCCTCTGGGAACATTTAATAGTGCACCCTAATCTTGATTCTTCTTTTGAATACAATGATTCTAGCCCCCCTTCTCCTTCAATGGAACAAAATAATATTAGTGTTGATGGTGCAACTTCTCTTATGGCTTTCAATGCACTATTTTTGGAAAAGACAACTTCTACTACTGAGTGTGCAACTTCCTTAGAGACCCATGTTACCCCCATTCTAGATAGGGTAGTTTAATCTTCAAATAATGATGCTTCAACCTTGGATTTGGATGCTTCTCTAAAAGAATTTTCTATTCCTCTTGTAAGTTATTCTAGAGGGGATAAAACCTCTTATAATTTAAAAGTTTCTCTTTTGGGTATGTGTAGGATCATCATGGAAAAAATAAGCCCTTAAGTGGAAAAAAATTTAGAAATATCAAAGCTAGGCAACTTGACATAAAAATTTGAATAAGTTATCTATATAATTTTAATTTGTAGAAAATTGAATGTAGTTTCTAAACTACTAGGTTTGTTTATATATATATATATTGGTGAAAATTTGAAATTTAAATGCAGTAGTACTTAAATTTTAGGGAAAAAATAAGTAGGTGTTTGTCTGACCAACGTAACCACAATAAAATGATAATATTTTTTATAATATTTTAGATATAAGTAGAGGCCTGATGTGATGCATATTTATTTTCTTTTTTTTTTTTCAAGTAAATAATTAATTATGAATTTTTATTACAAATTTTTAAAATATAAAAACTCGTTATGTCTAACCACCTTAACTTGGTCAAAAATTCATGAATTCATTTTTTTCTTTTTCTAATCCTATAACTTATGTGAAGAATAGAATGTGACACATGGTTTGGATTCAAAAAATGTGATACTGTTTGAAATCTATAGATGTTTTTCAATTAGCCTATCAATCAGGACTTTAGTCGTAATTCAAATAGAAAATGAATAATAATTACTTATTAAATTCAAAATAAAGCATAATTTATATTGGTGGAAACCTGAGAATCTCCTTTAAAAACCCTATTCGTTTCATCAATTTTGGGTAAAAAAAAGTTGTCAGCCACATACCCATCATATTGCCACTTTTTGGCCCATCATGATCCTACACATACCCTTTTGGTTGTTGATTCCTCTTGGACATTGGTGCAATGTAAAAAGAAAAATTCTTCTAAGGGGGTATCAGTTTTGAATGACATGCCATTAGAGGCAAGTTTGTTGGGTCCTAGCTTTGGTGCTTGAGTTGTTCCCCTCTTGTTTTCCTCTCTATTCTACCTTTGGTTGGGGGCTTTGTTCTTGCTACTCATCTGTTTTCTCCTTTTGTTCTTCTCTTGTTGTTTCTGGCTTGTTGAGCTATGTCTGGCCAATCTATTATGTTAGGTTGTTCAACTTTGGTTTAGTCTATTTGTTGTTGTTGTTCTTTTCCTATTTTTTTGGATTGGTTGTTGTATTTGACCAGTCTGGTTTTTGGGTTGTTCTACCCAATTGTAAGCTTTTTATGATAGTTTCCTTTATTGTAAAAGGGATCACGACCCTTTCAAAATACTTACTTTATCAAAAATAATTCTAGTTTTAGATATTTTTTTAAGTTTTTACTCAACTTATAAGGGTTCAACCAAGACTGTATGACTTAATACCTTTATCTAGGCTCACCATTACCATAAATTATGAGTTCATAATGGTTTTCAATTAACAGATCACATCACTTACATATAAGCTAGCTGAAGGAAATAATATAATATTACCTCATAGAAAAACACCAAGAACTCATATTTAAATTGGCTTCCCAATTTATATTTCTTACATCTTTAGACTTAGGGCTATGTTATAGATTTCATTCACCATTTTAAAAGTACAAGACATAGAATTATAATCTTTAAATTTGTTAAATAAAATAATATTTACCTTAATCTACAAATACTTTAGGGTCTCACGGATTCAAAAATTGTCTTTTCTAATAATTATAAGAGGCATAAAAAATTAGATTGAGAAAATGAGCAACACAAAATTTCTATTTTGAGATGTAGCTCTCTCTTGTTAACTCCTCATCTAAATCCAGTTATATTAAATCATATTCCCCATGTGATGTGTTATTCAAAATTCCTCAATTACTAGAATATCATGTAATTATGACACATAAATTACATATATATGAGAAATCAATCTAGGAGAATAAACCTTTATAAAGAAATTAGATAATCTCCTACCTTACTAAATTCAAAATAATTCAAAGATTTTAATTTGAGAACCAAATATGATCCTTTGCCTTTTTGTATAGGAATTAGAGTCCATTTTAATAAAAAAATAATATTGTTGTAAATAATACATTATAATTAAAAAAAAATGGCATTCTTGTGTAAGAATTAAATAGGTAAAGATTAATGCAAGAAAATCAAGAAATATAACCTAATTATATCACCAATGATTATAGAATTTCTACTAAGCCAAAATTTTATGGGTATTTTAACATGGAATTGATTACCTTTGAATTGAATCATTATACAAGAATATAATTAGTATTAGTGTATTTTTAGGATTGAAACTTTCAATGGCATTGTGTGGAATATTTTTTAGGTAAACTTCAACTCACCTAACATTAATTATTTCAACACACCAAGCTCCAATGGAGGGAACAATGTGGGGATATTATTTAAGAGAGGATGTTGCACATCCAAATTGCATTCAAGGCCACATAAATATAGATATTTGATAAACGACTTCTATTTATCCCTTATATCATATTATTCCATCTCCAAGGGAAGAGTGAAATTTTTAATTTTATTGATTTTTCTCCTTAACTTTCTACAAAGATGGAAAATAGTTGAGTTGTAATCCACCCTCTTTCAACCATTTTACTCTTTGTCTTTCACCCAATCAATTTCCTCCATTCTCAATATGGATTTCATCTCATTTATAATTATGAATCACTTATTTCTCAATGCTTATTTTATCCTAGATTATCTAATATCTTCCTCAATCCTATAAGGATTAACATCAACCTCCATAGTTTTCTTTTTTTTTCCAAATTCCTTGTTTTTCCATAAGTTCATCTCCTAT
>VDFB02281492.1:685902049-685920987 GCA_007258455.2 Sequoia sempervirens
CTTGTTTCATTTCTATGACTTTTAGTTCCTTAAAAGTGTAAATTTAATCTTGGGATGTATTGGTGTGTTTAGATTAATTATTTAACAAGTTGGCATGTAAATTATCTTTGTTTGACTAAATGTGCATTATGATAAGATGTTATTTGGCGTAATTAGGTTTCTTATGTGGTTTTATGCAATTGCTTAAGAGTGTATGTTATGTAATTAATAGGGAAGTCCTGACTTGAGTATGTCATCTATTTGTGTGTTTTCTATGTTTTGTAGGAGTGTTTACACCTATATGATGTTTAGTGTGCTTTCATAATATTAAGAATATATTGCATGTAAAATGGTTCTTAGAATAGATTAAGGAAAATATGTAGGTAGTTTATAAATGAATTATTATTGCTCTTTTGTGATTGCAATAATACATGTTGAGTGATGTAATGGAATTTTAACGTTGTTTTTTTTGCTATGTTTATAAATGAAAAAGTTGTCTATGAGTGGTACTTAAAATTTGGGTAGAAGGTATGAATTATTTTTTTTTTGTATAGATGCTTTGTTTGGAAATGTTGCATTTGCAAATTGCTTGCATTGAATTAAGTTATCTTGTTTCTTCTTCATCCTAACCCACATACAGTTAATAAAATAAATAAATAAATAGTATTAAACAACATTATGATAGAAAATTATGTAGGTCTTAAACTTGTATGCTTAAACCTTGACTATGAATCAAAGAAATAATATTTGAATTTACTTGAGTGGTGGACTATATATTCTCTTGAAATTGTACTCCTTATTTATGATTAATGCATAAAAGATAAATTATGAATGAGACTGAGTGTAGTTGCTAGGTATTTAATCTATGTATTTGGAAATAAATTTATGTGAATAAGTTTGCATCATATGATATGATATGTTTTTATTGGAAATGACTATTTTTGTGGAATAAATAAGATGCTAGTGCATATAACTAAATTTCTATTTTAAAAAATTATGATGATTGTATTGGTATTTGGACACCTTGGTTGTTTTGTATAGTTGAAACCTATAACACAATGTCTCTCCTTTCTTACTTTTGTATAAATAGAAAATATTTATCCATTGGATGTCTTGCATGTCAATTTATTATGTGGGGGTAACATGTGAAACAATTAAGCTTAGGTATCAGATATGGATGTTTGAGTAGGCATAATCACTATGCAAATATTTAGTGTTACTTGTATTGGTCTGAGATAAAGTTTGAGAGAATGTGGGATTGTGTTTTGAAAAAAAAAAACAAATATGTGATGTCTTTTTGTTATGTGAAAATTTGAATAACTTGTGTATAACTAGTTGAACTCCAGATACACGAATAATGGTGTGGAAGTATTAATGATTCTTAGATGCATTTAAAAATTCATGCTACTTATGTAAAATTCTTAGTGTGGAGGAAAAATCAGTTTGCATATGCATAGGTTATAAGGATAAAATGTTATGTCAAATGAATAAAAGTGAATGCAAACTTGTTTAGTGGAGTTGATAAGTGTTCATGATAATCTTGACATTAATATATCAGCATCATGTGATATATGGAAAAGAGTGGAGTGAGAGAAAAGATGATAAAGGGTTATTGACATATGTAATGATATGAATCACATGGATTATGGAAGTAAATGTTCTCATGGAATTGTGTATGCAATTTTATCCCTTGTAAATGTGAGAAACCAGTAACTGTGCATTGGTTGAGTGTTGTAAATACCCCGTACTTACTTTGTGTGCCCATGGGATGGTGATGCTGTGTACCCATCCATGGAGAAAATTGTGTATTTGTTGGTGTGGGATTAACCATACCTTTATGTGTTTTTGTATGTTTGTTACCTGATTGAGGGCCAACCCACGTGTGGTTGAAATTTATATATGAGTAGCTAAAAGATAGTTTCATAGATTCTTTTCTTTTGGTTCTCCAGTCCCTCAATCCGTGAAGGGGTAGTAACAACCACAAAGTTCCTTGGGTGGAGTGTGCAGCGTACGCATAATGCGACGCAGAGCAGTCTTAGCTCAACCGATCCCGAGGCAATGTACTCACTACTTCCCCTTATGATGGATCAAGGTACTTGATCCATATGTGTGAGCCTAATCCCCACAGTTTTGAGTATAGCAGCATTGGTTTGTTAGTATTTGTCTGGCCGTCCATAGGGACGTTGAGCTGACATTAGCGAGTCAACCTCATCTGTATGAGAGGTGAAGCTCGAGTAGCCCCATATTGATATACTTATATATGCATTATATATACTGTATTTGCACATGTTTCGACATGATGCAATGGATACGATGCCACACCCCACTGATGTTCCGACATAGTGCTGGTGATGATGCCGTGTTGCTGATGGTAGCGAGCTAGGCTCGAGGACACGATGCCACGTGCATAGACACGTGAAGGTGCACTATGAGATTGTGTTATGATAGCCTACTTGTGTGATGAGCGTAATGGGGCCTCACACACTTGTAGGGGGAATACTCGTGTTTTCTTTCGACATTGTTTGGGTCGGTTAGCATATGGGTATGTCCTAGCCATGTATACCTCTGGCTACGGCGAGTACCTGCGTGTGCCTTCTCCACGAGGTATCGCTATGCGGGGTGTGTCTAACACGTGCCTATTTTTGTGGAGCCACAGACACACTGCCATACGGCATACGACTAGTGTGTGCCTTCTCCGGCTGGTGTATGACCATGCCGCACTGAGATGCGATGTGGGATGGGGGCCGAGGTGCACATCCCATGCGGATAGTCAAGGATTGCGAGGGCCACTTGGCTAGTCCATGCCGCGTGACGACGCGAAGCGGGGTGTAGCCGAGGAGCACACTCTGGGACATGTGGATGGCGTGCTCACTCCGCACCACATGGGGGCTATTGTATAGCCGAACGTTGTTCCCTCCTTCCTCGTTTGGTGGCTAGTATCTAGTCACGCAATGTTGTATAGTGCAATTTATAAGATTGTGAACTTTCTTTATAATTATTGATGATTTTCTAGTGATTGTGAAGGCTGACACCTTGTTTATAGTTGATTGTGATGGTTTAGCCACACCTTGTGATCTTATTTTCTCGTAGCCCTTGTGGTTACATTTGATTTAGTGTTGAAATTATGCACATTAATTTTTTTATTGTTGAAATTGAATTTTTATTTTCTTTTATTTATGACTTTGGTGGCTAAACTAATTTATCCTTATTGTTTTCGATGTCAATCATTTGTCGTATTGTGATTCCTCTCCAAGGATGTATGAAACAAACTTGGTGAGTGTATACGAGGAAGTAGACGCAGGGAACCATGAGGATGGGGGTATGTGAGGCTGTTACACAACTAAGACCCACTACCCACCTATGTGTGATGACTATCTCTTGGAGGTTAACCACCTTATACAACAAGAGGTAGGTCATTGTAGTCTTGTATGGATGGTCTCACCATGTGAGTGTGGCCTAACACCATCAAGCTACTGAGTGTGAGGTATGGATTATGTGAGATGGATATTGGCTCTTGACTCATAGATTATGTATCATGGATTAGTATGCTGCTTTTCGGTGTCCAGATGGACCCTTGTGTAGCCTTGTGATGTACTTTTCCCGGTGATGTGATTGTGTATGTATGTGTTAGATGTATGTTTCTTATGTGTTGTTGCTTATTGATGTAAAAGAGGGATAACCATGCTATGTTAAATGTGAATGTATTGTCAATCTATGGTATTAAATAGAATGGATGTTCTTGAAATCATAAATTGTAATTGAAAATAAGTTTCTAAAACAGGAGACAATGTGTATTTTTGAATTAAAAAATAAAAAATAAAAAAAAATAATAATAATTATGTTCATCCCTTGCATAAGATTATGGAGATTTTTGTAAATTAGGAATGAAAAAAAAAAAGAGTTAATTGGAGTGCTTGCTATATTTGTTAGTATAAAATCAAGTATCATACTATAAGAGATGTAAAAATTTCTAAGTAAATGTAGATAGAAAAGTATTACTTTCTAATGTGTAGTTAGATAGTGATTTTCATTGAAAATATTCAGAAAGAGGATGTACATCAATTATAGAATAGAAAATTTTTGGTACTAATGTCTTATGTTTCCACCCTAGTCTGTGACTTCCAGGAGTAAGTCAAGTTTTAGGGGGGGAGGATGTAGTGCCCCTCCATTCTCATAGTGGATGTGCAAGAAGTTTGTCTTTAGAATTTGGAGATGAAAGTAAAATAATAGAGACATTTAAAGGTATGTGCTAATGATGTTAAACAATTGATATTGTATATCATGAATTTATGGACTAAGTAAAAAGGTTAGAAAATGATTTATTATATGTGTTTAAGGATATATTTATCATGATGTGTATGTTCAGATATGACCATTACTACGATGTATGTTATTGACATATTGATGTGATGAAGGTGTTTTGTTACCTTTGGGGTTTTCACTTGATTCTAATATATTATTATTGTGTTGTCATATTATTATGATTTTGATTATGGTTATCTTTATTATTATAAAATATACTGATTTGTGTTCAAGTTTTGTGGTTGCAAGATGGGGCATGAACTTCTATTAGTGTTTTGGTGAGTATGATGCATATTTTTATGTTATTGTTATTATGCAGAGATTTACTTGGATAATTGAGTGATATAGTAGTATGTTTGTTAGGATAAGTGGAAAGGGCGGCATCGTACCATTGGACGTATGAGAGACATACGAGAATGAGATACGATTGCTAGAGCTTCTTTCTTAGTGCTTCGGCTATTATGCACATGTGCTCTAATTTGTATGTTTAAGTGAACAGGTACTAGGCTACGTCTCTACCTAAATTAGTAGGTCTGAGCGTGCCTCTAATCCCAATGGTGGTTGAGGAGATAACATCTAGGCCCAAATTATAACCTAACCCTAGCCATTGTTCTCAATTAGAGACAATTGATAAAGAATATGTTAACTTTTTGGGTTGTCATGAGACAATGTCCGATCTTCTTTACCCTATGTTTGGAGTGTTGCATTTATTCGATTGTTTCTTATGTGATATGTGACTGTTTGATTTTGTTGTCTAACCTTAGTTTTGGATCCCAACCTGTTGGTGTTAAACCCCGTGGTTAGTTGTGTTGTTATGATCGTGATTAGTGTTATTTATCTTTTGATGTGAACGTTGCTCTTTCATGTGAAGTTATTTTATGATTTATATTTTACCTTAGTTTGTGAATTATTTAAGTGAAGTTAGATATTGAATCTATCATATTTATTGTTATGATTTTTATTAATGTGTTTGAGATGTGATATAATATTATCCATAAGTGACATTTATTTATGTTATGTTTTATTATATTATTATTTTGAGGAATAATTATTTAATTATTGTTTATTATTATCATTATTTAATATTTGGTTATTGTTTATTGAGTAATATTTGTTTTACTTCTGTTTGGATATAATTTTTTTGCATTATTAGTCTCTTGATTCATTTTATTAAAATGGTCACTAAATTTATGTTTTATGGAGTCTTTATATGGTTTTGATGATTTAAAATGTTTCCTATGTGATAGCTTTATGGGTGAGGTATTTTTATTTTATAAAATTATATTTTTTGAGTCCAGAACCCACCCTAATTACTCCATTATGAAAAGTGACAAAAATGGAAGTTGAAAGGGTGGTGAGAGGTTGTCTTTTAGGTGGGGGAAAGTGTTCTCTTTATTTTTGGGGGAGAAAAAGGGTTTCAGTTCTGGGGGGTTATTCTTTTTTTTGGAGTGCATGTTGGATTTGGATTCTTTTTCCTGAGAGATTTTCTATGCATGCAAAGAGGAAGGAGCAATGAGAAATTTGTTGCAATTCAAGGGTTTTGAAAGTTGAAAACTTTGGAGCTCAGCATCAAATTCTTGTCATTCCCAAGAGTTGGTCCAGGTTGAATTTTCAGATCTTGTATTAAAACTTTATTTTGTATGCATGAATTATTTGATTGATTGATTTCTTTTGATTTTTGAAAATAAATATTGGATAGTTTTATTTTGTGTGTGAATAAAACATTTGTTTCTTCTAAAATAAAAGTGAATACATATTTGTGTTCTTGTTCTTGTTCTTTACCAGTAAAAAAGAGTCTGAGTGCGTCCCTCATAACTCTGTTTTTACGAACTGGGTTAGTGAGATTTTTAATGAGTTTTTTCATCTCGTTGTCGTTTAAATCCTATCCAAAAATCTCAGAAACTCAGATTGTAGTTTGTGAGATATGGTTAAAACACGGGACTGCTGTCAAGTTGCTCCTCTATAATTGCAAATATCTTTATTTTCTCTCTGTAACCAGCCAATAGAAGATTGAAATTTTAAATTTATAAGGGTTTGAAATAGCTTAAATTAATTTTAATATTCTTTTTTTTTTATATTTTATTTTGGATAAAATCTGGTTATTTACTTATTTTGTTATTTGACTGTAATCGAGTATTGCCGAAAAGAGGGTTTTATGGAATCCATCTGTTGTTTTGCATTTTATGAAATTATTGTTCATTTTTAATCAATTTCTTCCACGTTGCTAAGTAGTTGATGCCTAAATCTGAAATGGGTATTTTATAGATTTTGATTTTGAGTTCATATGACTATTTTATGGCTATTTTATTGTTAACAGATTTGACTATTGTCAAGAGAGAATTAGTTTAGTTTTAAAAATTGTATTTGAGGGTATAACTATATTCTTTTATCTGTATTGTTTTGTACCATTTTTATTTAATTATGTTTACTATTTTCATGTTATAAATCCCTTCATATTTGTGAGATCTTGCATTGAAACTTCTATATTTGTACTATCAATTATGTCAGGGATGTGCATTGTTGGCCTTGATTGTGAATTACTGAACTTCAGTGTGTTATTATGTTATAATATTGTGAGATTGATGTAATATACTTTATTATAGTGTTGTGGTTTAATGATAAGCTTTTAGTTTTCTATCCATTTGTGTTATGTGTTTGGGGTCTATAGAAGTACCTAGAAGCATTTGTGAAGTTATTGTAATTTTTGGTTGATTCTTATTTTGGTAGTTTTCTTGGGATGTTTAGTGTCAGCTATTTGTTATTTCTATTCTGTTATTTGCTTGTTTGTGGGGCCTAGTGTTGTCTCCTAGCACGGAGGGAGTGGGCCTCATGGTTCCATGTGGTAGGGTGGTATTTCCGAACCATCCATTGGGATTTTGGTGGTGCAATTCGTGCGCAGTGTGGAGTCTTTCCTTTTGCTTCATTCTATAGTTGAATTTATGTGTAGGTGATATTTTCATAAAAAGACTATGTTTAGTGTATCTTATACATACGTACCTCTTAGATTAATGAATCGTATCCATGATAGCATTCTTGTATAGGAAAAGTAAGTGAATTGATACAATCTTGGTTATACACACTTATACTATTGTTTAGTATGTAATGGAGAGGTTTAATGTAGAAATATTGTATTTATAATGCATGAGTTTAATTAAGTAGTAGATATGATATATCTTTATGTACTTATTTTATAACATTGATTAAGAATAGATCTGTATTGGCATAGTGTTAGATGTGGTTGAAAATAATTTCGATATGTTAGCATATATAATTTGATGTATGAGATTAATTTACATTCAAGTGTTAATAAAATATGGTCATAGTGTATCAAATATGTTTTAGATTTAATTAGTGTAGGTGTATTTTAGTAGCGACGTTAAGGGACCATGGTGGATAGGTGTGCAAATGGGTTATGTTCAATATTACTTTTAAGTTATAATGTGATTATAATATCATGTTATGTAATGATGTCATTCATATTAATTAGTTGAGTTGCATTAGTTAGTGTTACTTTAGTTTTTTTCTTTAAAAAAAAAAAAAATTAAAAAAAATTGCTTGGTGTTGATGGTCTTTTGTGTTAATCCGCTTGGTCCCTTAGCTGGCTGTTACAAAGGGATGGCTTCATAATCCACCAGTGAGACTAGGAATAGCCATTAACCTGAAAGACTAGCTCACTAGGTAATGCTTGAGATAAATCAACATCCACCAAGATCCTAGCAAGAGAGGTATGGGTAAAGTTCTTGGAAGTAATATCCAATTTCAAGAACTGACCTAGAGCATTACCAATGCCCTCAAAATAGAGGGGCACCAAAACTATAAGGGGAGATAGAAAAATCTCTCCTAAATAGGCATAACATTAAGGGGTCCTTTCAAAGGGTTGAAAAAATGAACCCAAGGTCTCATGGAAAGGGGGTGAGAGTCCCAATCCCATACACCATAATCCAAAATAGTCTATCTATCCTCAACAAAATTAAAAAAAAAAAACAAAGAAACCTATTAGAAAAGGGTAAGTTTCCATCTTACCCTCCACCAAAGGTTTCCACTACTTTGAAATCCAAAATTGACAAAATCTACAAATAAGACCCAACATAGAAAAATACTCAATACAATCTGAGACCTCTTAGCTAAGAGAAATCATAGGAGCAAAACATGATCACAAAAAAGGACTCCCCTCACCAACAAAGCCAAACAACATAGCCTCATCAAAAGTACTAGAAGTATGGGTAGAACCAAAACCCGCAACAGGGTATCTCTTAAAACCACCCACAATAGTAGCGTGTGTACCTAGCAAACCATCCATAGAAAGATCCACCATTAGGTTGCATACAAGTGACATAGGTAGACGCACAAACCTAGGTTGCATGCAAGTAGAGGAACTGAAGAGGTACGACGAGGGAGGATTCAAAAATGCATGGGAACCATTTGAACTCGAGTCATGCCATCAGGTGAGAAAGTCATTATATTGTCGGAGCTTTTAAGTTTCTATAAAACTAGAATCATTGAATATAAGTCTATGACATGATTATTTTCTTAAGCCAATTCCTAACTAATGATGCACTTACTTATTCAACCTCTTTGTAATATCTCTTAAAGAGTGTAATAGGTTTAACATAACATGCAACCTAAAAGCACCTCTAACAACATAAGGGATTGTGGATCTTGGGAAATACCTGATGCACATGATATGCAATGGAACTAGAAAAATCCAAAAAATATTATATAACTTTACACCATATTATCAGTATGTAGGTCTAACATGTCATCGTAATAATCTCATAATATATAAAGAGATAATATTTTAATAAGTTAAGAGGAATGGCATACCAATGATGATGTGGAATCCCTTTGACTAATGAAACCAAAAACATTAACTATCCTAGTAAAAATTTCAAGTGATGCATGATTTTTAATTGAGCTACGTTAGCATAATATAATGAGCCAAAATGCTTGATAACTTGTTGGGAATGTGGGAGCCTTCAATGAAGACACATTTGAAAACATATAATCATAAGAAATTTGACCCTTATAAACTTGAAATAATTAATCTATTCTAGTGATAATGATTTTGAGAGTGTATTGAAAATATCAACTAGCTACACATCCTCACATAATGCCAAAGGAAATCTAGGATTTCCCTTTAATTTTAATATGTTAGTTTCTTACAAAGGATTGATTTTTTTATTAATATATATTGTCCACCCATCCTAACCAAACCATGTTCACATATCTATAGTGTGGGAAAATGTATCCCTCTACATTTTCACACTTGTTTGGTCCCTTCTAAACCAAATAGACTTAATTGTGTCTTATTTAGGGTGTTGTAAAGTGTTTTCTTATGCTTTCACACTAATCTAGGGTTTTATTAATTAATTGGGCTTTTTTATACCTTATTTGGCCTTATTTTGCATCCACAAGCCTTAATTAATGTATCTTTCTGAGGATAATCCCAATATATATCAAGTGACCAATCATAATTTAATGATTTTTCATTGTATGGCCTAGATTTAGTGATCTGGAACTCACATTCCACCTTGGGTGTATGGGTCCCACCTAGGTTTTGGGGTCTTAATATGGATTTCACATTAATCTAAGAATTTCTTGAAAATATTGTCCCAAGCTTAGCCTAATGGGACTTATATGCCACTTCTCGCATATGAGTCCTGCTTAGCTTAGACCTAAATTAAATTCAAATTGTATTAGAATTGTGAAACAAGCACAAAACCACGAGCCACAGGATCAAACACAAACAAAGACACCTTCCACGCAAGAGATCTACAAACAAATATATGCAATTATCTTCAACAAGAAAAAGCTACAGAAGAGAGAAAAACTTTCAAGAAGATATAAAAGCTATAGATTTTCTCCCGTTAATAATTACAATGAGATCAATCCTTATAAAAGGAGATCAAGAAACCCTAGTGTGCACACTTAATAATTAATAAATAATTAATTATTAATGTGCCTAAGTTTAGCTTAAGTAACTAAAGTGATATGTGACTTAATTAATTAACCAATATGATTAAATTAATTAAGTGAAATAGCTTACTACTCTAACACCCACCATTAAAATGAACTTAGGAAGTAGCTAAAACACTAAGGAAAAGATGCATGAAAGAAAAGATGGGTCCCAACAAACAAGGCCAAGTAAGGTACCCATGTACAAATAGAAGATCTCTATAAAGTAGAGAAATAGAGAAAACCTCGTGGGAAAAAGCTCTACTCCAAGAAGAGATCAAAGGCTATTGAAGGACTGAAAAAAGAAAGAACATGTAGAACATCATAAAAGTGTGAAGAAGCTACAAACTCTATTGAAAGATGAATGCTATGATGTCAAAGAACATTCACTGAAGATAGGATGATCAAGAGCAAGAAGAAAACAATCTACATGAGTGCCCCTAATGGCATTACTCGAATCAAATGGAAAATAATGGAAAACACCTGGAACTTGAAGATACAGATGGTAAAGGTACCAAAAGTCTGAAGAATTGATCATGAAAAAGTGGAAGGTTGCCTCCAAATATAGGAATGAAAGAGTGTCCATATGGTAAGTGATTTATCTCACTGAAATGCATGAGTAACCAGCTGTTGCATCCACCTAGTACATAGGAACAAAAATTGTATACATAGCTCACTCCAACGAAACCATGTAAGCATTAACAACAATAGTAGAAACCCCCCCCATAATGTTGAAAAGGGAGAGGTGTGACAGGTACACTGAAGCTGAATGCCAGAAATAAGTGCATGAAGAGGAACCAAAAGCATCTAAAGGTTCAATCATGAAAGTACAATCTAATAGAAAGGATGTGAAAACAAAAGTCACATACGCATGAGAAAGGTATGAAGGAAAATAATGGAAAACATCAACCCCCATGGCACTTTATATCATAGTGCGAGTAAAATAAGGGACAAAGTGATGTGCAAGAATCCCCAAAATACATGTACAATGTTGAGGTAGTTTATCTTAGTGCATTTACATATAACAAATTTCTTACAAATGATGTCTACAATGTCCAAATAGGAAAAAAAACTAGAAATACATATAGAACAACCAACAATGAGTCATCCCACGCAAACAAAATGTTTTCAGGAGATAAAACGTCCAAGTAATCCACCAGAGTGTGAAAACACAAAAAATTGAATAAAATGTACCAAGAGAACAATCTAGAAAAATTGCATGGATAGAATTGAAGATCTCTAAAAGATGGTTCTAATGCTACTAAGATCGCGAAAAAGAAAGTAACTGGTCAAAAGTTATGAGCTCGGGACTAAAAATAGCTTCTTTGACTTCAATAGGCTGTAGAATATACCAGCAAAAAAATACAGCAATGAAACCCATAATACTAGAAATTTGATGGAACCAGCTTTCCAGCGATATCTCGTTTACCAAAAAATGATATCGTATGCCCAAGTTACGACCAAAAGAAAAAAATAGCTCCCTAGAGGCCAAAGAGGGGTCAAAGGGGCTATGGTACAGTGTCCGTACTACTGATGTCATGCTGATATCATCACTTCATGGGTTAAAATTGACAGTCAAATGACCGTCACTGCAAATGTACAATTTGGCCTTATTAAAAAAAAATTGTCTTTTATAAAAAAAATAATTAAAAAAATTAGATTGATAAATTGATTTATATAAAAATAAAATTTAAAGAAGATGGGGCATGCCCACCCCCATTCCTAGCATAGGTACTCACATGCTACCTATCAGTTGGCATTTTTATTTATTTGTTTTAAAAAAAGATATTTACTAAGCTTTATTTAAAAGCTTTAAAAAAAAAATTACAATGATTTTTCAATACCTCGATCCACATGTAGACAATCGTACGAGCAAAAAAATTTTGCCTCAAAGGTCAACTGCTCGGAATTGACAAATTTTATATGGAAATAGGGGTTTTTGGGCCTTCTGAGTGCGATGGTGAGGTCCATTTGAGCTTAAAATGTTCTAAAAAATAAAGCACCCCCTGGATCTAGCAAAACAACTTCTCTTCAAATCTTCACAGATCTAACAAACAAAAGCCAAATTTGATGAAACAAAGTTTGATCTTGACTATTCTGATAGCTCTAGATTCAACAGAGACGTTTGATTTGATCCTGGATGCACTGCAAAATGCCCACCTCCAAAATTTGCAAAATAAACAAAGAGGATTCAGATGTGAAGCCTACATCCCTTGTTGAAGAAGAAAACCTCATAAATCGAGAAGGGGTTCGCTGAATCCACACTCTGATACCATGTTAGAATTGTGAAACAAGCACAAAACCACGAGTCGGCAGATCAAACACAAACAAACAAACCTTCCATGCAAGAGATCTGCAAACAAATATATGCAATTATCTTCAACAAGAAAAAGCTACAGAAGAGAAAAACTTTCAAGAAGATATGAAAGCTACATATATTCTCCCATTAATAATTACAATGAGATCAATCCTTATAAAAGGAGATCAAGAAACCATAAAGTGAAACCTAAAAGGGAAACCCTAGTGTGCACATTTAATAATTAATAATTAATTAATTAAATTAATGTGCCTAAGTTTAGCTTAAGTAGCTAAAGTGATAAGTGACTTAATTAATTAACCAATATGATTAAATTAATTAAGTGAAATAACTTACTACTCTAACAAATTCTTGGTGGGATTTGATTCTCCTAGATCTGATGTCGACTTGTAGTGTTGTAATTTCAGGAAATTTGCATAAAGAAGTATAAATACAAGTTTATTTCACTCATTTTCATTTAAGACTTTCATGAGAGAATTCCTAATAGAAAGTTGGAGTTCATAAGAGCATTCAAGAGTTGAATATCAAGTATTTTGGAGCATTATTCAAGTATCAAGCATCATATCAAAGTCATCATGCATCATGTTTGTTGTTGAGCTAACATTTGTGATGTAGGGTTCCATGATTCAAGCAAGCTTTCAAGACAAGATCCATACCATTCAAGCAAGAGTCAAGATCCACATTCATGCTATCCATTTCATACATGTTTCTAGCATATTATTCAAAATTTTAGTGAGTTGCAACATTACATACTTGTTCATTCATCATTCCTTCATTCTATTTCCATTCATTTCAAGGTGTGATTACTAAAACGAGGTTTGACCAAGGAAAGCCTCTATCCACTAACAAAACAACATTTTTCCCTCTCTTTAGTGTGTGATTTGTAGATCTAGGTTGAAGATACATTGGAGAGAAATATTGGAAGAGGTTTTCGAGTTTGCAAAATTTTCAAAGTTGTCACCTTGTTTACAAGATCACTAAAAGACACCTATAGAGAAGAATTTAGCATTTTAGATCCAAAAATTAGGTTGAGAAGGAAGAGTAGAGATAGGAGAGAAAATTTAGATCTTGACCTTCTGAAAAATTTGAGCAAGACTGATATGCCACTTCTAGTGTATGAGTCCCACAACAAGTCTTTTTCCAAATTTCAAGAGTTCAAGATTTGTCACTGCTAGATTTTTGTTCCTACCCAGAAACCCTAATCTAGGACTAAATCGCCCAAATTGGCGTATGAGTCCCATTCTGCATTAACATCAACATGTTTAGCATTTCAAACCTTATTCTAAGCTTCTACAAGTTTCCAAATGCACCTCTATACTTTTCTAGTTTATTGTTCTAACTTGCATTCATTTCTAGGTCATTCATTTAAGGTTTGCATAGCAATTAGGTTTTTTCATTAGATCTTTCATGTTACTAATCTTTCCAAGCCCTAGCTTGGTGGTGAACCCATCTTTAGTCTTTAAACATACCCTAGGACAACCTTTAGCAAGTCTCTTTCCTTCATTCCATCCTTGAATTAAGATCTCTAGGGCTTCCTTGAATGAAACTAAGTGAAATAGGTCATATCCCCTTGTCTTCCATCTTCCCAAAAGATAGAGCCCACCTATTTCCCATTTTTCAATATCATGAGTAAAAGGATATGTTTTTTTATAGACATGAAGAATTAAATGTGAGCTACAATAAAATCACTCTTACATATGTCTTCATATTATATTGGTCTCGAAAGGATTTATAGACCTTAGAACCTTCCCATTATAATGATCTGGGAAGTGAGTTCAAATCCACTAGAAAAATGAATTTGATCTATATCCACTAATCTTAGTTGTAGCCTCTCAGATTTTGCAAGAGGATTTTATACTCATCATAGTTGCATCCCATCATGTTGTCCATAAGGAGTTTCTACACCCAATATGTGCTTACTAAAGAATCATTTTTAGTTTTCATTTACACCAATCCACATCAAAACAATGGAGTCTATTGTAGTGGTGATAATAAATGATATTGTGCCAAGAGTTTTTCTATCATTTTAATAAGGATTTGAAATTTTTTCTAAATATTAATCTTTCTTAAGTCAATCATTTCACACTCTATTACTCAAAATTATCTAATCATTCCTTCAAACTTGAGTTGAATGAGTAAGCTTGATGAATGGTTTGAAACTGAGAATCCACACTATTAATTTTTCACATGCTTATAATGAATCATAAAAGGAAATTATTGTTACCAAATATACTAGAGTTCCCTATTATAGTAAATGAGAGAGGATAAGTTGTAAAAATAGTTGGAGTTTTGTTTTAGTAATTTGGATGTGGTGTCAACACTAACACTCAATCCATGGTTTCCATTTCTTGTGGTTGGGGGATGGAGTTAAATATTCCAACTAACATAGAAATACAATAAAAAGACTTAAGTGTGGAATTTTAATTTTGAAGGGATGTTGAGATGATGGGGTATACAAGCAAAAAGATAGATGAAGCAATGCAGAAGTCATAAAAAGGGTAGCAGAATAATCTACTTGTAAAAGTACATTTGAATGAGAAGGAATACAAGAAAGATAGATAGTGAGAGATATAAAATGTCTCTAATATACTAATTTTCCTATCCACTCTACCTCTATATTTAAACAATGTGAACCAATTCTATGCATGGCTTTCATATTTACAATGTAAGGGATCAACCATAATAAAAGAATTGTCATACTGAATCCAATTTTCTAACCATCTTTGTTGATTTTAGTATAATTAAATAAAATATGGTCACTAGGGTGCTCTACCATATTAAAACATTCTCTGAAACTCCAATTTGTGTTATGAAAACTCCTCAACTCCTCAGCTTTTATCTTATCAGCACCGGTAGCCAGGTAAGGTGATGCTCCAATGTATGGAATAGATGGCGAACATCCAGTATTGTTAAAATGGCATTAAGATGCCCTTTGCAGTCATACGTATCACCTATTCAATAATATTTTCCCGTCAAGGTCAAAAACCATAAGATGCCCTCCGATCGTTTGTTTAAACAAGTCAACTTTCTTAAATTATTCATATTATGAATAGGATGACATTGACGCGCAAGTTGCATCATTTTGAATAGATTGAATGAACATAATATCTATTATTTTTTCTATTTAGATTTTAAAAATTTATAGCTCAACTTTTTTAAATAAATAAAAGTTATAGTTACTTATTTATGTTTTATTTATTTTAATATTTTTAAATATTAAATAGTTTGTTTTTATATTATGAATTAAAATTATATATTATTAAAACAATTCAATTTTGTTTCTAAATTAAATAATAGTAGTCGCGAACAATAATAGGTTACAAATATTGATCTTGATTTGACAATAAAGGATTAAAGGGAATACATTTTATTCTTATTGTTTATACCTTTTGAAAATGTTATAGTGGTTTTTTAGTGCATTTCTAACCTTAAATTTATTCACCAATTATTTGTTAATAGCTCAAGTGACCTTTTCTTTAACATTTTAGTTACCATGGACTAGATTGTGGGTGTTGATATGTTGTTTGGATAGTTTCACATTAGAGTTCTACCCTCTAATTTCAATTTCCCTCCTTTCTCTTCTCTCAATGCCTTTGCTTTCAAAAATTTATAATTTTTTGTACACTTATAAACTAGAAATTCTCATTTTAAATAGCTAGTTCTTGTATTTAAGGACAAAGTAAAATCAATAGTTCATCACCAATATCTTATATGATTATAGCATAGAAAAAAGTTAACCATTTTTCACATTTAATTTGGGAATTAGTGATATTGAATTATCCTAATTATGCGTTGATTTAATGTTGTAATGTGTTGTACACATTCACACTGAATCTAGGGCCCTTTTAACAAAATGCAATTAAATTGTACCTTATTTATGGTGTTGTAAAGTGTTGTATTACACTTCCACACTTATCTAGGGCTTCATTAATTAATTGTGGTTAATTGAGCTTAATTGGCCCCTTTAATTCAAATTCAAGCCTTCTTAATTGCACTTTTCAAAGATATATCCGACACCCAACAATGATATTACATGACATTTAATTTGGAAAATTCAAGGTCCTAGAAAATGGTGCTATGACTGTTGATGCGTTTTATGACACAACAAACATTCTAGAATAAAGAGTCCAAAGACGCTCTATCCCCTCTTGAAAAACTACCTCGTATGCTAAGATTGCAAGAAAGATCATACGGTAATTCCAATGTTTAAGATGAGTGCAGATGAGCTCTGTGGTATGGATGTGATTTTGCTGGTAACAAAAAGGGACTTATGCTAGGCTTGTTCAATTCACAATGAAGGTTTGGACAATAAGGCTCTATTACTTGGGTCATGGATCAAAGAAACTAAAAAAGGAGAAGGGTTCAGAAGCACTAATCTACTCCTAAGAATCCAAGAGACGGTATTGACTCGGTGAAACAAAACTAAACTTTGTTTCGCCACGCAGGGAACGCGCCAACTACGCAAAGCCAGTGCAATCTTCAAGGGAGGGTTGTGTTTATGATTTTCACGTCATGAATAACTACCTTCCAATCGAACAATATTTATTCAGACAGAAGTTAAGAATCCACAAAGTAAGCTCAGGCTAACTTTACGCATTGAACGAAAATCATCCGTTCAAAGAAAGTATGAGCAAAAAGTTTCACCATAAATCAATACTTATCAAATCTTGCATTCATCTAACATACATGAAAAGAAATCTAAACTATGATGAGGGATAAGAACCATGACAACCCCAAAATAAGAGAAGCAATCACCATCAGAACAATGCATGCATTACTTATTACTTTGGCAATCTTACAACAGTTGCTTATCTCAACATGTTTTGCAACATGCTCCCATGCTTTACAAATGAGGGGTTGAGCTCAATTTATAGGCTCCCCAATTACAATTTGACGGCCAAGATTGATTTGGAATCAACGGCCAAGATTACAAATAAAACCCTAATTAGGGTTTGCTACCCTTCGACCAATGAGAAAATTGCATTCGAGGACACTTGTCCTTCTTGCCAAATATGAACCAACAGATAAAATAGAAAGTTGTTGCATGTTGATTTGGAATGATTTGATTGGTCGGAAAGATGACGAGGCGCCACCTCAACGTGTTGGATGCCTTCCTTGGTCGCTTTGTTCATGTTCTTGCCTTAGAATATTTTTTATGCCAATGACTTTATCGATTGTGCTTGATCTTGGATGACTTTGGCTTCTTCTTCTCACCTCGCCTCGGAGCACCTGTTTAGACTTGAAGCCCTTAAATCTTTCTTTCCGGATTGCTTTGGAATTCCTTCAAGTGCCAATTCAATGTTGAGCGCGTGGAGGAGAGGCAAGCATACAAAGGTGATGTAGCAAAGATTTCTTTTCGTTCAGCCCTCCTTGAATAATTGGTTCTTTCTTTGTTCAGACCTCCTTTGCCTTGTGTAGTCATCCACCTGCAGTAAAACAAAACAAATTTATTTTAGATAACTTTTCAAGATAAGCTTTGAAAGATTTTTACAAATTTCATTTTCAAGCTTCTAATTCTCTTTCCGTCCAATTTATTTGGCCATATTTTCTCGCCCTTTCCCAAAATTTATCTCGCCATGTCCAGTTTTATTTAGCCACAAATATTTTTTCGTCCAACATTCCTCTAGCCACGTCCGACTTTTCCCTAGCTACGTCCAATTTTATTTTGTCCGAAAATTGCCTCTTGTCCAAAATTATTTTGCCACGTCCAAAATTATCTGGCCATTATCCTCTTTTGTTGGCCATATTTTCTTGCCGTCCGATTTTATTTGGCCATGAACTTCTCTTGATTTTCGACAATTTTCTTGCCATGTCCAATTTTATTCTAGACACGTCCAACATTTCTTGGCCATAAATTGCCTCTTGTCTAAAATTCTTTCGCCATGTCCGGCATTTTCCTAGCCATTTGCTTGATCTTTCACAAATTTTCCTAGCCAAATCCAATTTTATTTTGAAGATTTTCTTGATCTTTCCAACATTTTCCTAGCCATGGCAAAAAATTTCTTTGGTCACTTGGGCGAATATTCAAAGGGCCATGCATATTTTAGCTTTCCAAAGGTTTGGACTTAGGCGAATTTTAATTTTTATACTCTCCAACACATGGCGGACTTTGCCATTTTCTTTGCCATTCACTTTTCTTTGGCAGCCTTTGATCTTTGTTAAGCCATTTCTCCTTTTGGCTAGGCGGACTTAGCACATTTTGTTGCCACTTTGAAATTATCTAAGGCGGACTTCATCTATTTTGTGGCCACTTGACTTTTGGCTGAGGGCGGACTTTGTTGATTCCTTGGCCATTGGCTAACATTTAAGGAAAACTTCATCTTGTTTTGGGCTATTACAAGGGCGGACTTCAGCTTTGACCTGACCATTCACTCTTTTCCTCCTT
>VDFB02281492.1:685922552-685973487 GCA_007258455.2 Sequoia sempervirens
CCTCTTCCTCACATCATACTCATCAGCCGCATTGGCCCAAAAATCTTCTAAGTCTATCCGGTGCTTGTATTTCTCTACGTCCACAGTTCCAATGTGATGGAGTGGATCAAGGTTATTCCTCGGCTTGTATGATATGAATGGATATTTTTGTATCTCCAGTCGAGCACTCTCTACTGCTTGCGCCGTTGGACATGACTCTTCCATATTGCCGATGAAAAATGGAAAAGTGACAGCTGCTTTTTGTTTTGGCCTTTGGATATTCTGATATGTTTCCAATTGCCTTAAAACTTCCAACAAAACCATTTTGTTGGTGGGATAAATGGGTAGTCTATAAGGACATCCTGAGAATCCTTGAATCTTGATGTAAGTAAACTTGGGATACTGGATGAACCGGGATCCATATCGGCCGATCAAACTCTTGGCCTCATGGGAGTCTTTGATGTGTTCCACCTTGGAGAAGTCGAGTGATGTACATAAGGAAGGCGTCATGTGCTCACCTGAAATGTGACTTCTCTTTTAGATGCAACTGCGAATAGCAATCATAAGATTTGAATTGTCCTTCGCCATTGCCGACCACACCCTTGCAAACCAAGCCAGCATACTTGTAAGACCTTGCAAGCAAATATACGATATAAGAGCTCATATGGAAGGTCTTGGTTTCTTCTAGGTTGACCAGCTGCTCATGGAGGCTATCACTGATCATTCTGGACCAGTTAAACATCTTTACTCCAGAAACTATTTCATCAACGAAATAATACATCCAGTTTTCAAAAGGTGCGCCCTGAGGATTGCCTACTATTCTATTCAGCAGCAAGACGATGTCGCCATATTCTTCTTTGAAATGTATTCAGACCAACTTCTTCGGCATCTTCCCCGCAGTAGGTCTGGGTTTCAATAACCAAGTCTTGTTTATATTCGATGCACAGAGGTCTTGCTAATTTTGGTAAAGCTTAAGTGCATCCTCTTTGGTTCGATAGGACGTCCGGTTGTAAACTGGAATTCCAAAAGTTTTTTGAATGGCTGGTTCAGACAAGTATGCAAGAACTCTTCCATCAAGGGCTTCTATCTGTCTTTCCCGTGCATTATAATGCAATGCACATTCCACCATAAGTTCTAGACACTCTTTTGCTAGCGGAAATCCAGCTACATGAACAATCCGTTGCGCATCAGTCTTCTTGCAATTGGCGTAGGAAAACGTCTATCACTTCCGTACATTCTTTCCTTGAAATCATCGAAGTCAACATGGCCAAGGTTGGTGCCCACAATATGCTCCCATTTGGATTTAATCTTTGACTGCAGTTGCGCACCCTTGCTGGCAAACTTCATTTTTACTCTCTCGAAAATAAATCTGCAAGAAGAAACAAAGAGAATAATTAGAATTCAAAATTTAAATTACTCGAAAAATATTCCAGCTAGTTGTCAAATCAAACTTCGTGAAGAATTGTGCTGGAAAAGCAAAGAAATGACGAAGTTTTTATGCCAAAATGAAGTGGAAAAAATAAATCTGCCTGGCTCTTTTGGACAAATGAAATAGTCACGATCACAGTGCCAGCTGGTACAAATTTGCTTCTTTCACTTTGCTTCAAACCTTTCTCAACTTTCATGCTTTAGACAAACTTTCTTCTCACATTTTTCTTTCGAAAATTGAATGATTGTAAAAATGAGAAGTGAATTCAATTTTAAAGATGAGAAAATCGACCCATTTAGCAAATTTCGATTGTTTCCATCAAATCGAGTTTGAACTTGGCTTGTACTCTGCTTTCGAATGGCAATTTTTATCTTCAATGATAATCTCTGGGAAAGTTTCCAAATTCAACGCCAGTTCAGTAAAGCTCTTTTTGTATTTTTCCAATTTTGATTTTTAAAGCTTATCTCTTTGGGGTGTTGAAAATATTTAAATAAGAATTAAAATAATTAAAATAATTATTTTATGTGTCGTTTTCAACCCCTTCGTTTTATGGCATTTATTTTATCCAAGGCAAATTTGATTTTTCAAAATTTTCTTGCCATTGCCTTAGGCGAATTTTTTTTCTTTCCAATTTTACTTTGCCATAATTTTTATCTTCCTAAACCATTTTGCCATAATTTTCTTTCCGTCCTAAGTCTCTGGCAAAATTTTATTTCCATCTTCCTAAGTCATTGGCAAAATTTTCTGAAGCACATTAATGCTAGACTTGGAAAAATATTTTTATTTCCTTCTAAGTGGCGAATTTTTCATAGTGCCAAGCATATTTTAAATTTCCAATGTTGAAGCTTAGGCAAAATTTTAATTTTTACCACTTCTCTAAGTATGGCGAACTTCCCTCATTATTAAGCCATGTCTTTTCTCCCAAGGCGGACTTAGCCTTAGTCCAAGCCATTTAATTTTTCCTTGCCTATGCTCAAGCCACTTTTCCTTTTCATATGGCGGACTTTCTTGAACCTCTTGCCACTTTACATGGGGCGGACTTGTCTTGACTTTAAGCCATCAGCTGGGCGGACTTTCCTTTTATCTATGCCATTTAGACTACCTTCCAAGGCGGACTTTACTTAGCATTGTGCCATCTTCAAATTGCTAAGGGCGGACTTTACATGTGTTTATGCCATACATCTCTTTGCTGGGCGGACTTCACTCATATCCTTGCCATCTTGGAGCGGACTTCAACCCTTCTCAAGCCACTCTTCATTGCCAAGGGCGGACTTGGCATATGTTTGTACCATTCTTTTTTGTCCAAGGGCGGACTTGGCACATATTCATGCCATTCTTTTGTGAGCTGAGCGGACTTCATACTCCTCCATGCCATTCCACATTTGTCCAAGGGCGGCCTTGGCACGTCTTCAAGCCATTTCTTCTTAAGTGGCTGGGCGGACTTGCCACATGTCTAAGCCATTAGCTGTTGCTTGGCTGAAACCTTTTGCCAGTACCTTCTTTACTGGGCGGACTTCACCTTCAGCCATTGATTTTGCCCTTCTTTCAGCTTGCTGGTTAAGATTTCAGTCTTCTTTCATGCCTTCACCATGATCAATTTGCCATGATTTCTCAGATTTTTCATGAATTTTCCAGATTTCTCCATGGATTTTCCAGATTTTTCACTATTTTCTGTGATTTTTGGAACTGATTTTTCCAGATTTCTAACATTTTTCTGATTTTCACCATGAATTCATAAAATTTTCAAATTGATTTTCTGAGAGTTTTGTTGATCTTTTCGAACTTCTGAGTGGATTTTCGAAATTCGAGCCCTTTCTAAATATATAAACACTGACAAAAAGAGAAACTTTTCCCAAAATAGCAACTTTCTAAAAATAGCCCCTAAAAAATAGGGATCTCAGAATTGCTCAAAAGTGCCAAAAAAGTAGGTCTTAAAAAATAGGGGGCCAAAGTGAAAACCCTAAAAAGTAGGTGTCAGAATTGACTGAAACGACATTCGATCTTCGTCTCCCGGGCCTCCTAAGCATGATGATGACGTTTGCACAGTGATCCAGACTCAGACTCCTTACTCGACTCGGGTGACCATTCAAAACTCAAACCCCAAAACCCCAAACGGAGACCAGACAAAACCGAGACGCGCAATGGAAAAACCCTAAAAGGAAAACTACTAGGGTCCCCATTTGCAATGGGGCGAGGTGTGAATTAGGTCACAACACTGCTGTGAAGTGTAAAGTGTGAGCTCAATGCTTGCAAGAGGATTGAAGAAGCTTGTGGATGAAGTCTAGAAGTGGTGAAGAGATCTTCCAACCTTCAATATGCAAGTTCAAGGGCTGAATATGAAGGGATGAGGAAGAAAACGGCCATATTCGGGTCGGTCGGCCGAGGAGGGCGTTACAAATCGACCCCCAATGGGAAGTGTAACACCTCTGCAGGCTCCAGATGTAGGAATCTGTTAGGAACGTAAGCGCGCCACACGGACGTCTACGCGCCGCGCGGGCGTCCCCGAAAGAAACGCCTCCACCGACGCTCAAAATAGGCGCCAAGTGTGGTGCAAGCAACGGGCTTAGGTGGAATTAAGCCTCTGAACTTGGTTTTCTAAAGTGGACAAAGGCAAAAAGGGGAATTGCACATAGAGTGCAAATTCACTCTTATACACTAGGAATCAACAAAGGTTGAAAAGGTCAAGACCTCCCTTCTTCAACGCCACTTTGGAGTTTTTATAGCTTTGACCCAAGGAAAACAATTTTTTAGGCGCCCAAGTGGAAAGGAAGCAATCAACTCAAAGAGGAAAAAGAGCATTTAGTAATTCTTAATGACTATCCTACTTTTTCTCCAACATAGGATAGACAAAAAGCAAACCAAGCTCATTTGAAATCAGTTCTTGCACTTTTGGGAAAAGCATTGTAAACTTGGAGAAGTTTCTTTCTAGCGTTTTTGTGCATTGTAACTCAGATTTTCAGTCTTTAGACTGAAAATAAACATTGTAATACTCCATTTCAAAACATTTTTCAATCAAAGCAAGATATATTTCAGACCATTTACGGCTGTAAACACCTTTTATCAATAGAATTGAGCATTTTTGGCCTTCAAAAGTTCTGTTCCTGTTGCGTATACGAGGTAATTGATATCATTTTCTGTGGTTTTCATATGCAAATCCTGAGTTGAATGTCTTATTTCTATCATTTTCAAACAGAAGAAGTTATATTTGTGTAGGCTATTGCTTGTGTCACTGTACAAATAGATGTTAGTTGTGACAAACATCATATTTTCTTCCTTCTCAAACTACAAAAAACATAGACCTTTCAATAAAATACAGACACATATATGTGAAACACTAATGTTGTGCACAAACAGTTCAATTATTGATTACTTGTGTGAGAAAACAACAGTCCAAGTCTGAACAAAACATTTTTGGTGCATCACCCACATAGTTAGATTCAATTCATGTCATCTTTCTATCTGTTTTCATCAGTAGCAGCAATAGTCTAAGTTAGGATAGGTGAGTACCAAGGGAACCAGCCCTCTCTAGAGGTTCTTTTCCACCATAGGTGACCCACAAACCTAGAAAAGATCCCATGTTTCACCAGTAGGCTGAGTTTTGCAACATTGTGAGGGTGCACTTCTAGGTGATAACAATAACAAAATATCATCTTAGATTCCCAGCACAAGACACAACCAACAAGCAGGATAATATTTGGTGCTACCAAATGATTATCTACACATATAGCCAAAAGATTCTTATTTCCCCAGCAGGTAATAATTACAGAGATACGCTAAAACCAGAATTCACTGCATCTAAAAGATGATAATGTTTGATTGATTTCTTTACTGTATCCAAGTTCAAAGCTAAAGTGGAAATTTAATCTTGTAGTAAATATTGCGCCACATGCGTTCCAGTATTCATGGATACTCAAACACTCACAAAAATTACCGGATTTGTATAAATAAAATTAAGTAAACAGAATTCAGATACAATTCACCATTTCAGGTATGAATTGTTGCAGGATCATTTGGTTATATACCTAAACAGTCAAGATAGATGTGATTTAAAATGCACAAAAAAATGGTAAGGATTACATGAGCATGATTATGGCAACAGTGTTGCCTTTCAAGGCATTCATTTAGAAGATAGGATTGGTATTAGAATGTGAAATTTAAAAACAGAAGAGACCAACTATGCAGACCTGAAAGATTTAATTCCTTCTTTAAGTTCTGAATCTTCCAGTATATTTCTTGAGCTGAATGGAACACCTGCACAGTAAATATTGCATGAAGCAAAGCAATCTTATCATTATCATGCACACAAGATCACTGACCTGAAAAAGCCAATATATCCTTACTAATAAAATCAGCAATTGCATATATAGCAAATAGCAGTTGACTAAACTTACAAGTACATCTAAATAATGACAACATATTGAGATTTAAAGATATCTTTTACTAAATTAAGAGTATTTTCTCTTACACTGACCAAGGAAGAAGATCTTGTGAAGATGCAAGCCAGGTAGAGGTGAAAAGACATTGTGTCCAAAGGAGAAATGTTGAAAAGTTATTTAGCTACCTAAAACACCCAAGGAATCCTCCCTCCAATGATCCACTGCCATGTCCTTGTGGCACCATCACACCCACAACAAGGAATGGTCATGGTTCATTGAAATCCTCCCTTCCACCATGTCAACAAGGTGCAAGATCGATTCATGCCTTGGAGAATCCACAGCTAGTTATATCAATCAATTATCAGGATCTGAATATGTATTTTGGTATAAAAAATACTAATTTGCTATAATTTGCCTATTTGGAGAAATTAATTATAACTAAGAAATCGAAAACAGAAATTACAAAAAGTGTATATCCAATAGACGTATATAGAATGATGTAATGGGTGGTACAGAATTTTACTAATACGGAAGATGAATGATTACTCTTCAATCTTCACTTTCCAATGGTTAATTGGTTCTAGTATTAATGTTTGACAATAAAATTAGGGGTTTTTATTACTTAGTGAGTCTACAGCCTCAACTTACAGACTCATTTGAGCTTTTTCAATGAACCTGAGTTCAAGTCCAAATTAAAAAACACTTTGCCTAGTTTTTGCTGAGTTTTGTGAGTCAATATTATGGGGTTCAGCACAAAGAATTTGAAAGGGTGGAGATTGGGCAGAAATCCTAGAGGCCGAAATTACACATATGGAGCATACATTGATCTGTCAGTTTTCACAATTTTTGACTCCAAATGAGTCCATTTTAAAAACCTGGAAGAAGAACTCTTCATTTTCCCTTGTGCCAAAAGTTTCTTCCTGGTGATTTAAGGATCCGCAAAAGGCAGGAAATTGTTGCTTCAGAAGGGGCCATAGTCGTGGGACAGAGCTTACCTTTATCTGAAATCTTGGTACCCAGATTTCAACCCTCCCACTGAGACTTTCTTAGAAATTCTGGTTTGGGTTCAGCTCCCTAACCTTCTGCTTGCAATTTCTCCCCCAGCCTTTCTTCCACTAGGAATTTTGTTGCAGTTCCAGGAAAATCTCAGCTACAATCCACTTTCACCTCTGCTCAGATTCTTGTGAAAATGGATCTTTACAAACAATTACCAGCAGAAATAGGTATCGACGTAGGGAACAAAATTTGGAGGCAGCAGATCATGTTATGGTACAGGTCATATAGTGAAACCTTATCCTCAAACTTCATCTTCAACAAAACAGATTAAATCCACAATGCAAGCTACATGGAGAGGGGCTGACCTGGGTCATCAACACTTTTTTCCTAACAATACTGAAGATCCTGAGGCTTATGTGATTTTGAATCTTAAGGTTAAGGTGCCTTCAAAAACTAAAATTTCTTTTGGCACCCTTGTTTCACCAAGCAGTTGTCCTTCCCTGTTAGAGGCTGAGGTTGTGTTTCCCAAAACTCCAAGGGGGAATGCTCAGTGAGACAAGTCTTCTCTTTTGGTGGATTCAAAGTTGCGCTCTGGGCATGTGAGTGATGATTCTGCAAATTACAATTCAAACAATTGGACAATCGATAAGAGAAAAAAGAAGTCATTCTTGAGAAGGGTTAAGCAGGATCAATGTAAGATGACCTTGTGCTGCCATTACAAGAAGGGATAGCTGGGTTATTGGGTTGATGGTCATTTAGGTTTTTTTTTTTGTTCTTTTCTGTGCTCCCTTTTTTCAAGTTGGAGCACTGAATTCCAAAGTAGTTAAAGTCATTCTACACACTTGAAATGTTTACTACTCTTATCTCATAAAATAAATACATGAATTAATAATAGATGCATACCAGATACAAGAGTAAATATATCTTTATTTGCACATGAAATTATTGCAGAAGAGGACCAAAGATAGTCAACCAAGGATCAAATTCCATCCAACTAGATCATACTCCTTTCCTTGAAGATACACAATCTATTTAAAGGACGCAATAGTTGCCAAGAGGAACAGGATTGTTGATCATGACTCCCCAACATTCCCTACCAGACTACACAAGCAAACCCCAACTGTAGAGAAAAGTGAGGAAAGATGTATAAATTAAAAAATAAAGGCAAGGGAAAAAATTTGCAGCCAAGAGGAGGAACTTGCAGCACATTGGGAGCAGATTCATGAAGAATTTCTAAATATAGTCTTGTGGATTTTTTAAGCAGATAACACTTGCTGTGACAGTACTAGACATTATCAAATTATGGTTTACTTAAGTAAATATGTACATAATATCATAATAGTTAAAAACAGACAGTTCTTTTTCAATGGAACCATTATAAAAGGATAAATACAAAATAATAAACGCCAGTTTAACTCTTATAGACTTATAGTAGAGCACAAGATATAATGAAGTAATGCTGGTATTTTTTCTTAATTAATCAGTTGAATACAGAAATAGGAAATTCTGTGTTGTCAGTTTGTTGTTTTGACATGTAAGGTGTCTAATATACTATGTTTAAGAACAAAAGATCCATGCCAATAACGCTGAGTTTGTGAACAAAGGGTCCATGCTAATGTTGGCTTAAATTGATCAGTTTTTTTGCTTTCAGAAAAGTAGTAAGTATTTATTAATTTATTCTAGTTATTTTCATGCCTAGGGCCCTTTGACCTGTTCTTGGTCATTCATTGGCATTAATATAATTTCTTTCGTCTTTCTTTCTCCTCTAGATAGACATCCCATACAATCAAGAATGACTAGAGGGGTTAGCCACCTGTCTAATCTGGACATATGTGGAGCACGGAATATATGATATATCACTTAGCCAGATGCATTTGTTCATGATATTTTCTCAGACAAGGGCTTGTTGAAATGACAGCCATTTGAACTGGGAGCAGGCAAAGAATCAGATCAAGAGCTCTTGAAAACAAAAACAGGCACATAAGCATTAGACTGGGGAAAGGAGAAAAAAAACTAATGAGGAAATCATCGGCATAGTGGGGTCAGAAATGGATAAGTTCTTTCATTCAATTCTGCCATGGCCTGATTGAAACGATGAACATAACAAAAATATTAAAATATTCATGAGAACAGGAGAGAGCAAACTTCTTTGGGGAATCCCTTTCACCCAATTCCAATAGTTTGTTCCCTTGTAAACAAAAACATTAAACTCTGAGCACATATGTAGTTGGAAGCTATGCCAGCTTGAGGTAACTATATCTACACATAAATTGGATAGATATTTCAAATTGTACATTAGCACAAGTATGATGTAGGGCAGCATCTATATTTCTACAGGATTTGATCCTTTCCATTGTGAATAATTGTTGAATCCATTTTCATCCTGATTGTACACTATTTATCTTGGCTTATATAATTAGTTGAACTTCTGAACTTAGCCTAGACAAATAGTGAAATTGCCCTAACCAGAGCTACTGGAAGAAATAATTTGACACTACAATTACCATTGATTTGTTTTGATTAATAATTGATAGTCATTCAGTTTTGGAAGGCACTGCCAAGACTGTCCAACCACTAAAAGGTTCTTGTAAAATATTACAGGAAAGCATAACTCAAATATAAAACCTAATACAATCAATGTTTCTTGGTCCATCTTGGTATGACATTTAAGAAGAGTAATGTGAAAACTGAAAACACGGCAAGGAGTAGGCACAAAAAGCTACTTATGTACAAAATTCACACAGTTCATTGAAAAAGTGTACAGGATAGACAAATATTACTCACCATATTGTTGCAGAACATTAACTGCTAATTTACTGAAGCCACAACGAGGAGCATCTGGAACTCCCTTAATATATAGCATTATAGGATTTTCTTTCACATCCTGCATCCAAAAATCATGAGCAAAAACAAAATAAAATTAATTAAAACTCAAAATAGCATTAGAATTACTTTTAACATTTTGCATTTTGAAATATTAGTAAATACACAAAAAAATATTGATCTCATATGAGGATTAAAGTGATAGATAAGATTCACAAATCTAAAAGGGAAAGATTATACCTTCTCCACCAACTCACGTGCTGAAGGAACATCACTTGGAGCCTTACTTACAGATCTGAAATCACTATGAGTGTCAGAGTCTCCTCCTATTGTTGAAAGCTGCTTTTGTAAGCCCAAACCATATGGTGCCCTCACTCTTGCCTACCCCAAAAATAAGTAATAAATCAGACACAAAGACATGAACAAATAAACTGTAAAAAAAATTACATTAATCATCCACTCGTTTCAACTCTCATTACATTTTCATGTTTAAAATTTTGCATTAGTATCTATTATTCACAAAACTATCCTGACACATGAGATAGCTAGTATATTTGTTAAATTCAAAGTTCACATCATTCATCCTTAAAGTTGGAGACCATAATTCTGCACATCTTCCAATTTATCCAGAGATCTCAGATAGTTTTAGAAACAACAACATTAAAACTAGATATGGATTTCTTATAATATACATAATAACAAAGAAGCTATATGGGCTGCTTATAACTCATATAATAACAAACTAGTTAAGAATAAATGAACAAACATCAAGCCATATGTAATACTAGCAAATAAAAATATAATTATTTCTTCAGCCCAAATAAATTATGAACACTAATTTCATAGATTTAAAACCCACCACCAAAAGTAAACTTTGAATATCTTGTTTTGCTATTTGTCTTTTGGCATAGGGTAATTAATGGTTCTAAGATGTTGAACAATTTCAAAGTGTCACTCTTTATGCAAATAAAAATCTCTCAATCCTTGAAGAGACATGAAATGGGATCAGGTTGTTCACACTGAAAACGTTTATGATTTATCTGACTAAATACGTAAACCATAGATACAGTTTTTTTACCCTTATTTTCCCCCCAAGACCAATTTTCTTGCCTGCCAATAAGATGGCACTACTCCTGACCCAAGGCAAAAGATTAAGTCTTAGACTTCCCAACCTTGCATTCCTAGTCCTTCAAAACAGATGTTACCCACAAAACATGGCAAATATCAAGGGAATATTTGTTGTAATCTTTGCAATAACCAGGTTAAAAACAGTGTACAACTCATCTTTCAGCATTATTCTTCTGATCATAAATAGACTGATATTTCCCATGCTTCCTTTGGAGTTCTTGCACCTATGACTGACAATTTAATTCATGCCAATAGAATTTTACATTTTACTCATACTTATGTCATGCCAATATGACAGCATTGCCTTATACATAGTCTATAGATCATTCGGTGAAAATGTGTTTTTCATCTGATTTTTCAATGCTATTCTGTGCCCACCATTTTAATATGGTATCAAAACAGGGAGAGCCAAGAGGGGAGACCCTATGAAGAAAAGTAAGAAGAGGAAGTAGAGAGCAGAGGTGCACACTATCAAAGAGAAAGGGTGCCAGCTGTAAAGAACTGCAACCAATAGCAAGAAGGCTGACACAGAAATAAGAAAAGCATAGGGATGCTGGCAGACAAATGAAACAAGTTCTTTGTCATATAGAGCCCCAACCAAAGCCAGAAGGGAAGTGAACATAAATTCAATGCAGATGATACTTGTTATGGGCTTTGCTTCAAGCAGATCTGAGTAGCAACTGAGAAGAATAACGTGCAGAGTCTATTCAGCAATGCACTCCATCTCATCAGACCTTGGTCCACGTAGAGATGTCACACAATGATTTCTGTCAAGAGAGAATCATATGTGTTTAATGGAGCTGGTGGCTTCTAGTTCAAACAGCAGCACCGTCCAACAAGATCAAAGGACTTTTAGGGTTGTGAACAAGGTTTTTGTTAATGTTGGCTGTCAGAACGTTTATAAAAATTTATAAGGATTAAATTATTATGTAGTTTAAACTTTAGGAAGAAGTTAAAACCTAAATATTTCTCCCTTGGGATAATCTTTGATGAATCTCCCAAAAAAGTGGAAAGCAGTGAAATAGATTGTGGATTTGTAAAAATTTCAATGGCACTTTGGATTAGGGCTTCGACTATGTGAAGAATGACATATTACTTCTGGCCATATTTACAGATATTTCAAAGTTTCAATACTTAACAGAATATCAACTCCAAGATGTTGCTTTCATTTCACAAGCAGCTTCGTGTGTAAAATTTATTTTAAAGGTGTACTTCTAAGGCAGTTGTACGGTAGCATACAAATCAATTTGTTTGAAAAAGATTCTCAGAGCCAACACTATTTCATAATCCTAAATTAAGCCACAACGAAGTACATCGGCATTTCATTAGGCATCTTGTACAGACTACAGAGCAAAGAAATTGAGCTTTGTCTGCCCAGCACAGGACCAAGTAACAAATATTTTCACCGAGCACCAAATAAAGGAAACTTCATAAATAAATGGCCTTTAAGAGAGAAGGGGATAGGAAAAATATCCATATGTTTACATTGAAAGTCATTTAGAGTGTAAAGTGAGTGATTATGTCCTCTTAAATGTATTACTGTTTACCTAAAGTGTAGATGGGTTAAACAAGTTTTATCGGTTATACATTATCTGTATTTGACACAACAGAAGCCATAGAACAAAAAGTCAGTCATACAAGATTTATTACTATTTCTAGTCTTGAGTTATGAATATGAAAAAAAAATAAAAATTGTTTAATCTGATGGTCCAAACTCATATTGTTGTATGTCAGGATGGCTTATTGAACAAAAATTGATGTAGACCTCAAGAATAAATCAATCTAGCTATGTCTTACAGATGAAGAAGCTAACTGTGATCTCAAAAATGCCTGCAAGATGCGGTGAGCCATTCTCCCAGCCAAGTCAAGCTCACTAAAAAGTACTTTTCCTTGATCCTTCAAAAAATTTCAGGGCATGAAGTGGTAAAGTATTTCCTGCAAGCAATGAAAAATGAGTTAAACAAATGAACTGTTAACAATTAAGTCATTTCACTGTCATTTTTTACCACAGATGTTGAGATTTGATCCAAGTTTTTCCCAACAGAAGTTCAAAACTAATGAGTTAGAGGAAAATGTAAATCAATAATTGAGCAATCTGGCAGCTAGCACTAAATCATGAACACTTTGAGATCACAAAGTATATAATATGGATTGTGGCATTACAAAATGCATAACATTGAAACTGCAAACAAGGTGGTAATACAAAGTTCTGCATAATTACTAAAAATTCAAGGAAACAACCACACAGTTCCATCCATATATTTAGACATAAAACTAAAAGACAGTGAACACTGAAAAGAAAGCATAAGACAAAGACATGATATAATATTGAACATCAAAGCAAGCTAGTTGTGAAGCAGATTGTGCATGCAAGATATTGTTCTCAGGTAAAGTAGAGTGTGCATACAAGAAATTGTCATCAGGTAAAGTAGATTGTGCATGCAATAGATTGTCACTGATTTCACCTAAGTTCAATGGTGAATTTAGTCCAATATTCATAACATACAACTTAAGACTTAACTAATTAGACATTAGTTACAGGACATTATTTCATTATGGGATAATTGAACCTGTAGCTAATCCTCTTTTGAAGGATGGATGGAATTTGGATGGAATTGTGCAGTGACTTAAGAATGACAGTATAACTTTATAGAATTAAATTGAGTAACCCCGTTCTTTATTTCTTGATATACTCAAATGGAATTCTCCTAAAGGATCCAAAAAATATCAAAACGAATGCTTAGAAGGGAAAAATTCATACAGAAATGATAGGATGTTGCTGTACTGTAGCTGTTTCTTAATTAATGAAGTTTAAAATTAGTAAAGATCCCTGGAAAAGCTCAGTAATTTTCTTTCTGAGGTTTTCTTTCCTCCTTTTTTGTGTGATGTTTTATGTTTAAGTACTTTCAACATTTTTTCTGAATCAATTTTGTGCCTATGATTTATTATCTTGGTTTCAAGTTCAGTATACTTAATATGATGCATATTGACTTCAATACTTATGGTCCTATAAGGTAAATGGATTAGGTAAGAGGTGCATATTTTTACTAATAAAGATAGAAGTACTAATTAATAGAAAAGGATAAAATAAAACCACTTGCATCGCTGTTGCTCTGTCCACTTCCTCTACTGAAGCAGATCCTAAATTTTTGGATGCATAGCACATGGTTGAGGGATCAATCATGTTGCAAGGAAGAGTTAGATGGAAAAGAGGAGAATGAAGAAATGCCTGCAGCTGACAATTTTAACTGCAGTCAAACTAGTTCAACATGTTCAACCACAGAAAAACTCATCAGTATGGGAAAAATGCAGCTGACAAATTCAGTCGTGGAAAAACTTATACAAGAAAACAGTAAAATTAAATTCATCTGAAGACTCGAAAGTTTTCAACAGTTCTTCTTAGCTGACATGGGAAAGGTTTCACTTTTCTCCCCAGTCAACTTATTTACTCATCTTCTAATATAAAGACACCCATCAAGGTATCTACTAGTTAGTTCATCCTTTTGAAGGGGAATTCCTCCTCCATGGGAACCATGAACGGATTGTTTAGGTAAGATACCCTTGAGAGAGTCACATTACAATCATGCTAGTTTTGGTCGATTAACAATTAAAGGTAAAAGTCCATTGTCATGTTCCATTAGGATTGTGTGATTGCACGTAGTTATTGGAATTCACTATAATTATGTGCAAGTGAGAATACCAGAAAACAGGTGTTCTTAGAAGGCCCTTAAAGGGAGCAAACTTGTATGAACAATTTTCATTGTGGATTCTTTTGCTCGAATTTTAGGACATTAAATTTCTCTAGGATAAATCTCGAGCGTTTACTTTGTTCGTTGTTTTGCAATTACTTGTTTATGTGATGTTGCTCCATGTTTCAACAACTAAGACACGTTGGATTTGAATAGTTGGAATGTTCTTGCCTCTTTGGTTTCGGCTCTATTTTATAGTATAGAACTAGAGAACAAAAAAGGAAAGAATGTAGAATTCATTGGTGATTCCTCCAATGGATTATCCAAGGGATTTATGGATTATAAGCCTTGTATGCAATTATAATGTGATGATATCAATGAAGATATGCTATTCATGAAACTATCGAACTTCTCTTGTGGCATTGATCCATAAGACAAGTTATATGATAGTCGCCAAAAAATTCCACTGAAGAGAAGACCGCTTACCACAGCTCCTGGTAACAATATCCATATATAATGTAGGCATACCCTATTCATATAATCCCACCCTCTGATTTAAAACGACGCTCTACCCTATCCTTGTACTGGAACCCCATGTCTTCATGTACCTAATTACGATGTATTTTCCAGGATCAAATATCTGTTGAAGGATGTTGTTTAGAGTTGTCCTTCGTAGGTGTTAGCCTATATATGGGATTTCAACTGTTTTCATGATGAAGTCATTCCAGTCTATGTCAGCATTCTTTCAATTTACTTTTCAGGGTACTCATGGATGTAAATTGTAATCTCAGTACTCAGTGTGATATTTCTTTAAGTTTTTTCAAGCTTCTGCATGGCTGAATAATAATATTCTTTCTTTGAGAACATGCGACTTTATTCCAGTTCTCTCTTCTCCTACCCTTTCTTGAATCTCTGCCCAATCACTGGTTATCGCATACAACATTTAAGAGTTTTCCAGAGAAATATCTGCGTGCTCTGCAAAAACTCAATTCCCTTCCTTGCTAGTGCCGATTGAACGAAAAAAGGAAAAAACGTTGGATGATAAAGAAAACATTGTGCTTAAAAATACCTTCAATATACGGGGAGGAGGACAAAAATACAGTAACAGAAATAAACAACTTACCTAAAATGCACCACAGCGAAAACCCAATTTTATTTTCGAACTTTCTGCGTTAAGGACAGTGAAAAGCCTTTACTCTCCCCACCCAAACCAAAAGGGAACCGGTCGCAGGTGTTCCCTTCTGATATTTCTGAAAAGAACAAAATAATTTATTTTGCCACGTGTTGTAGCGATATAAGTCGGGGCCTGGAGGAGGCTTCCCGAACTATAATCAGCAATCGTATTGGAGTGTGAAAGGTAATTTTTCAATTAATTAATAAAGTAGCAATCACACCTTGGTGTGCAATGGGTGTCCAATGGGTACGCCCAAGAGGTGTGGAAGGTCAACTACGAAAAAAACTGTTCTATTTTTTTCATACATTTTACAATACATGAGGTCAATTGGTAAGGCTATTTAGCAATGATTTTGTTTGTGCAACAAAGGTTTCAATGGAGAAGTGATAACTTCAAACCAATTGTGCACTTTCTTATATGGATCCAAACACAACTAACACAAAACCTCTAAATGAGGAAGATGGTCATGCTCCATTATCAATAGGTTCATGTTATGTTTGCAATACAGAGAGGGAGAAAGAGGGATAGAAAGAGGGAGAGTTAGAGGGGGAAAGAGTGACATAGAGAGAGTGGTAAGAAAATAGAGAAAAAAATAGAGTGAGACATAAAGAACAAAGAGAGAGGACCTAAGAAAGAAAGGGATATACAAAGAGGGAAGAGGGATATAGAGACGCATAGAGAGAGGGGTGTGGAAGGTCAATTATGTTCAACCATTTGAGCTACAACCTTTTGTTTCTTTATTTTTTATTTTTTATTGACAGTAAATAAATAAATGTATTTAATTTAAAGAACAAATTTAGCTTCAAAATTTAATTTAAACCCATTTTCAAAATTTACCCTCCTTTACATTGTGGCAAATGTTTGAAGAGCCCGCAGAATGACTAGACCAAATTTTCAACTAAAAAAGAACCATGTCTATGCAACCTTGGCAATGTGTGTTAGGTCGCTTGTTGGATTACTCATTATATTATCATGTTGCTTTTGTGATGTAAAAGTAGTGCCACCCTGGTTCATTTTTGGAGCTTCACTGGTGGACACTGGCAACAACGATTACCTTGTCATCACTACCAGAACTGACTTCTATCCTTACGAAATAGATTATCCTCTATGAGAAACTTGTAACGTGAATTATCATGCCCTTATGCAAATGATTTCCTACTCTAAGCATATCTCCTCATGGACATGTGTCATCTTTGGATTGTTGACACAAAATAATTGATAGAATGTAATAACTCATTCTAAATTATTACTTAAATAATATTATTTCAAATGACACATGAATACAATCAAATTAAAAAGACATAACTAAGTAGTTATAGTCAATCATAGCAACACATGTCTAATTAAAATCAAACAAGATTTATATATTCAATTCGAGAGTCAATTACAATGTCTAAGTTTGACTTGGCTCATAAGGCCACAAAGTCAATACAATGTACAACTTTTGCATCAAGGTTACATGATAGACTAAAATAGTCTTGTGAACATCCAAGGTTCCTCTTGACGCTCGCCTCCTCTGGTGGACAAGAACATGGTTGAAGCGGTTTACCGCCCAACCACAAAGCTTATGCTTCCTCGAAATTCTTCCAACTTGAAGAATACCCAACCCTACATAGAATGTTTAGCAAGAGAACAATCTGCAAGGTGGAATCTAGTGTGTGCCCATACATCAACATGCATTTCTATCTACATGTTAGAAAAGAGAATGCAAGATCTATGCTAGGAATGGAAGAGAGTGTCACCACATAGTCCATACATACATAATGAATTGAATTGCTTGGCTAAGCATAAAAATAATGTTGCAACAACAAACAATAGTTTTTGGTAAAGCAAACCTATACTCTTTGAACTCTATCTCGACACCAGTCCCGGAAGGTAACTTTCAACATCAAGTTATCTCTTAGCAACTAACTACCCTCTAGCAGGATCTACCCTTAGGTACTCTATTCTACTAGGTGTTGTTGTTCTATTCAATTTACAATTCATAAATAAATCTAATGGAAATTGATCAAACATTATCCAGATCCATTAAAAGGACATGTCACAAGATTACTTTCATCGTAACTAAGTATTCATTTAAGAATGAAGAATAATAGGAAACAAAAGAAGGTATGTCACAACTATGTGCATGTACATAGACGAAGGTCTACATGCATACACATATATGCGCCTACTTAAGTTATGAATTTGTGCATACATTCTGAATTTAAAACCAATAGCTTAGATTTCTATAATTCAAATAATGTTTCAGAATCTCATATAGTCTATCAATTTGCATGAAGTAATAATTTTAAAAACAAGTCTGTTTAAATAGTTTCCCACATATTGTTATGTCATTTGTATCAATCATGCTATGATAACAAACTATTCTAATGTAATCACACAGTTATTGTTTAATAGAATGATGTTGTCTACAACTAAACAATCACAGTTTACAATAAATTAATGTTGTTTAAGAATGAACACATACTTTTTAGAACAGAACAATGTTGTTTACATATAAAACATTCAATGTTTATAACAGAACAATACTATTTCAGCTAAACAATTATAGAACAATACTATTTCAGCTAAACAATTATAGAACAATATTGTTTCAACTAAACAATTACAAAACAATACTGTTTGAACTAAACACTTATAGTTCAATGTTGTTTCAACTAAACATTTACAAAAGAATATTGTTTTCAGCTAAACAATTATAGAACAAAGCTGATTCAGCTTAACAATTATAAAACGATGTTGTTTCAAGTAAAATGTTCATAGTTTATAATGAAATGATGGCGTTCATAATATAACAACCATTGTTTACACTAATACAATATTGTTTACAATGAAATAGTTATAGTTTATAATGAACGATGCAGTTTGCAATAGTTTATAGTTACAACTCCAAGTTTCCATTGCTTCGTTAATCCAAGCTTTATCATTCTAACAACTATATATAAAAATTTCATGTAAAAAGATAACCCAATGAAGTTGTTATTAACTTTTGAAAGGTATTTAAAAGAACTCGAACAACATGCTAACCATTTATCAACAATGATAAAATGCTCAGAATCAAAGAATAATTCTCTTTCAGGCTCAGGTTGAAAACCCTCATTCAATGTTAACATACATACTTTTGTCATTCTAAGAATGACCCACGGTCATTGACTATGGCTCCATACATGGTGGCCGAGGTCGGCTAGAAAGTATTCATCCCAAGGATGTTTGGGTGTCGTTCATGGTGAATGATGGTTTACAATACTATACATGCACGTAAATTAAGAGAACGAATTAATCGTTCAGCCTTTATCCTTTAAGGATTAGGCAACATGAAACCACAATATCCCTGCAACATAACAAATATTTGCAACTACAAGGAAATAATAAAAGCCCATGTTGCAATATGGGTGATATAAGCCCACTGTTGCCCATGGCGACAAGGCAACCAAGATCATTTGAAAACCATTCGATTCAGGATTGAAGGTGATGGCTTTGCACCGTATGGGCGACTATTGGATGGATAATAATAAGAAAAACAAAATATATGTAACATAATATTTTTGTTGAAGATTCGGCCTACCCTTTAAGGGTGGTATGAATTTTAAAAAAAATCACATCACTCCAATCACAGGCTTATCGAATTACCCAAAAGCCTTGTGATGAGCTATATAATAAAATACATGCAATCATATACACAAGGTACCTAGCGACTTTTAAATCTTACAGAGTGATATACAATCGGCTTCCAAGCTATTGGCATTGCATGCACTAGCAAACCGAGTATAGAAACAAAATGACATGGTTATACTTAAAATCAGAAAACACTAAACCAATTTGTAATGATTTACATAAGAAGTTCGATGAATAGGTTTTACTCTATTTAATGAAATCGACAAAGTAATGATTCAAATTGTGCAAGGATAATAGATAAAACTGTAAAATGAAATGAAAAGCAAACATTTTTAATGAAAAACACCAAATACTTCTGATAACGAGGATTTTCCTTTGGCTTTTTCCCACGATGCTTGTTGAACAACCCATTCTCTTTATGTTTGTGTCAATGTTATCCTTCAAGATTAGCAACTTTCCTTCATTTCTCTGCCTCCACTAAGGTGTTTTTGAATGATAACAAGCATTAATTATTTGCCGCCCCCACCTTCATAATTCAAATATTGCCTTCATGGCAATGGCAGGCCACAACCTTCGTTGGATTTTCTCATGATATTATTTTAAATTTTAATAACAGTCCAATAATGATAATATCGGTTTTCAAATTCTATTGATAAGGAATATAAATATGTATGTGTGTGTGTATATATATATATATATTTATATATTTTAACATTCATTCACATTCACTCATATTTGTTCTTCGATTTATATATATATTATTTGTTTGAAGAGACTTATGTGTTTCATATATCAACATTTAATTAAATAAAAGAACTTTTATTTCATTTCAAGCATCAATTTATTTAAACAAAAAGGGACTTTTACTTAATTTCATATAATGAAATTCTTATCCTTTTTAATCATACTTTAGAATACATACTATCATTTTCTTCCAAATTCTCAAAACACAAAATTAAGGTGAACAATTTAAACATGAAATCATGGGTTTAATTTTTCCACTAGCCATTCATTTCCAATCATTGAAACAATTTGAATCGTGTAATTAAGCTCTTCTTTATGCAAAACGTTCAAATGCAAATCATCATGCAATTTGTGGTGTGTGCACCCAAATTCCATCTAGCTTACCATTCGATGGACAGCTAAATGATCTTATTTCAACTGTGTTCTCATCCTTCAACTTGTCACCCTGCACTGCACACACTTACACTTGCTGAAATTCATCAGTAACGTTCAAATCATTATATATATAAGATAATTCAAAAAGATTGCATAGTCAACGATGACCAAATTCTTTCAATCTTTTCAAAAATATCAAAATTTTCATTCGACATATTGAATTTCCTTAATAATTTAATTTATCATAATATAATTAAAAATACAATAAATTTGGGTTATGACATAGAAAGTTAATCTCTCTCTTTCTTTGTGTCTTTCTCTATTCTTCTCTCTCTATCAATATCCCCTTCTATCCCCTTCTCTTTATTTCCCCCCCCCCTTTCTTCCTTTATATCTCTTATCTCTTTCTTTATTCCTCTCTCTCTTATTGTCTCACTTTGTCTTTCTATCTTTTCTCCCTACCTCTCTCCAATTCTTTATTTTCCTAATATCTATTTCTCTTCTTTATTCTCTATCTTTCCCCTCTTCTCTCTCCACTTCTATATCCCTCTTTCTCTCTAGTTTTTTCTCTCTCCCTTTCCCTATATCTCCCTCTTTTTTCTCTCTCTATCCCTCTTTATCTATCTACCTATTTCTTTACTCATCTCTCTATACCCCCTCTCTCTATTTATATATCCCTCCCCCTCTCTCCTCTATGTTCCACTTTTTGGTACATAAAGCTTATTCATTTGAGAGAGATACAAGAAAATCAAAGTTACAAAGGTTTCAATGGGAACATTGGGGGCCATTTTTAAGGGATGTTTATGGTGGAGCAGATGCTTAAGTGGTTAATCATCTTGAAGTTCAACCATAAATCAGAGCTAAAAAATGCATTTATAAAGTCTATCAAAATGTATAAATTTGATGAAATACATTGATACTCTTCAATCTCTCTATTACACTACATAAAAGTTGAAATCATCATTAATATAAAAAAAATGTTATACATATTCAATTTGTCTTATTATATTTATTTAAAAGTCTAATACACAATTCTTATAATACATAACTCTATAAATTAAAATTCTAACTTTTATTATTTTAGAAAAATTATAATATAAGAATAATTATTCTATTAACCTAAACCTTAACCCATTGATTTATTTATAAATCATAAAAGAAAAAAGTCATTATGAAATATCTCACCAATACTACCCGATGTGTAATGGACACTTTCATGACCAATACATTAGCATTTCCATTGTATTAATTGATTGATAAACAACAAGCATTTCCATTGTATTAATTGATTGATAAACAACAATAACAATAATCTTAGGGCATTGGTAGCCCCTCAGTCTTTGCTTCATGCCACATAAATTCTCACAAAGTCTATGTGTTGTGCAAACTATTCTCCCACGACACAAATGCTTCAAATAGGCGAAAAATGCATATTAATTCAAGGAGGATTTTAGGGAAGATAAGTAAAGTGCCTGATCAAGTCTCTATTCATAGTCCTCTGTTGAAAGGATAAAGACTGCAACAAGACACGAGATGATGGAGTAGAGTTTCAAGGTAGACACATGAGCCTCTTTGGACAAGAAAGAATCTCATAGTACCAACTATCTCACAGAGCCTTCTCCAACAAAGATTTCATGAAATGAGAGTTTTCACAGAGGTGAGACAGATCAAACGTACGTGCATGAAGCTTCACACAGATGATCTCATGAACTTGGGAGACAACATCTGTTTGAGGTATTTAGTCAAACAACGCAACTTGTTTATACTTTTCTGAATTTTCATATATATGTCTAGCAAGGAACTTGTAACTACATCAGACAACAATTCCCTTTTGATTATGCTTTGATGGATGTCCATGCCCTGATCTAAAGTTCTTATTTTAGCATAGGTTGGGAGGATGCTACCAAATATTTTGGAGTTTTGTTTTACTCCTGGAAAATGCACTTGCTTATATGCTTCCATGGTCTGCATAGCTTCTCTAGTACTGCATCTCACAGATTATGGTCGCTATATGCCAGTGTAGAAGTAAATGCTCTTGATCTTGTTTTGAAGGCCATTTGAGATCTTCAGGTTTGCACATCATCTTCTATCAGGCATGCCAATTTAATTTGTTCAATAATAAATATTTTTTTAGATCATGATGGGCTTTGTACTGGTGTACATAGGAACTTTCATTGCAAGGATGGTGGCATCATTTTAATTTTCATTTTGTTGATGAATGGATTAGATCACTCTTCAATCATCTTGCATCCCCTTTCCAGCATTGCACGTCATTGATCATCAAACTTAATTAGGTTTGTTTCATAGAGGGAATGTCTTTGGTGTTAATAATCTTGTCACATCATAGCATCCAGTACAATGATAGTTTTTTTTAAGACAAGTTAAATGTGAAAATGAAATAACTGTAGTGAAAAATGGATGGCTATGATAGTTTGAATGGTCTGAATAGCTTCTCCAGTAAAATGAGACATTGATTTGAAGATTTTGTTGGACAAACTTCATAGAGGGAACACCTTCGGCATAAAAATTGAGTATCTCTTAACAACTAAGAGTAGGGGAATTAAAAGAAAATTGTGTCATTTTTTTTAGGTAGATATATGTTTAATTTTAAAGGATATTTTTTTATGTCTTTAACTAAATAATTTTATATTTAAAATTTAAGCATTGACTATTCTAAAATTGTAACAAAAATTTAAGGAATTAATATTGCTCAAAAAGAATAAAAATATTAAATGAATAAAATATGAGAATTTTGAGATTTAAGATAACATTATATATATATTAATCATTATACTTATTTTTATTAATAATATTTTAATTTTAATTTTATTTTAATTATTGAATAGTTTTAATCATAATTTGCATTCTAATCCTAATCATAATTACAATGCTTTAAAGATTATAATAATAATAATTAGAATTAGAATTTAACTAAGAATTATAAAATTAGATTATAAGTAATTATTTTAATTATAATGATCTTACTTAATAATTATTTAACTAAAATTTTAAATAATTATTAATTAGGATCATGATTATAATTTGTATCATGTTAATTGTAACTTAATTTATATAATTATGTCGAGAGGCGTAACCTACAGTGACATATGGGGGGTAGAATAGAAAAAAATGTTAACTTTTTCAATTAAATGGCTGACACATTAATAAGGAGTAAAGAAAAATGTGTCAACAAATAAAACAATAAACGCTTAATTAAAAAAGTGTTGACAAATAAAACAATAAAACAATAAAAAGGTATATGTGGATATAAAATCCCTCGAGCTCCCTTCGGTTTGATTATATTTTGCTAAGTCTGGCTTGCGCCCTATACATTTGAATATCCTTGGGCCCCTTTTTGAAGAGTTTCACCTACTATCGCCACGTGTTCGTCGCACGCTCCTCATAGGGATTTCCTCTCTTGCTTCTCTACTGAGCCTTGCCATGCTTCCATGTGTCAATAGTGCGGGCCTTTGAAAGCCTACTTCCCTTCGCTTCTCTACCGAGCTCTGCCCGCGTGCCACGTAGCATCATTCCACGTACACTTTTTGGCGGACCCCATAGTCAGTGCTGGTAGCGAAGACTTCTCCATGTGTCTTCTCTGCGGGGGTTTTCGTCGTAAGGAGGGAAGAATGAACAACAGGCCCCGACCTATCACCACATGTCCTAACTGACTTCGTGGGTGAGCGACACATGTTTGCATGTGGTGATCCCATAATAGTGGTTTACAATTTTTGGCCAAACTGGACACTGAAATTATTATTTTTAACTAAATCTTCACATTCGGGCACCTATAGCGGCTAAACTGTGAGGAATTTGAAGATGGTGCAAACTAGAGCCTCATCAAATTTTGTCTATAGATTCTAAAATATTTTTTTCAAAATTTTGGAATCAAATTTTACTTTTTTCCATCTCCCATGAAAATTGATTTTTTCAGAAAACAACATTTTAAAAAAGTGCATCCGTATAACATAATTTTTTTCCATGAAGAATAAAATTCTAATTCTTTCAAATTTAGATTTGTAACTCGATATCTAGTGCTTCCACTTGGTTAGATAGTTTTTTATTGAATATTTTTCCTTAATCAAGTTTCAAAGTCAAGCGAATTACAATTGACATACAGCCGACCGTATAACGCGTAAATTTTTTTGTATATGTCAAAATTTTATTTTATTTTTTTGTTGGATCAAGGACTTCAATATCTGGTGCACTCATATTTTTCAATTTTTTTTTGATAATCTTCTATTTTTCCACATGTGAAGAACAAAGAAATTCATTTTCAATGAAATACCTATGTTTAATAAAACTTAAAAACAAATACATAACAAAACCAAAAACATATTAAAATTATATTCATTGGATAGCTTGTTCTAAGGAATACCATAATCATTTGAAATGAATTTTAAATGAATTCATTTGATCCCCAAAAGCTAAATCAAAACTGATTTTTTATCAGCATTTTGATAGGTGTAAAGGAGACGCATTTATAGGTATGGTTTAAAACTAGCGAGGTTCTATCCAAATGGTTTTGATCTAAGGTGATTTGATCAAACCCTCTTCAATTGGAATCCTTAAAATGGAACTTTTTAAGGCTTAAATCATTATATTTTCTAAAAATATGCGATTTTAGCTAAAATTTGTTCCTCTCAGGAATTGTAAACCACTATTATGACAGCACCCCAATGTGGGAATTTTCTACTTCTACATGAGGACAACCGCCATCATTTGCAGGGGATGCATCTAGGTCGAAGGCAGCTGCATTCTATGGCTCAGAATCTTTTCTGTTGCAACGGCCTTAGGAAATCATTACTATGGACATCATTACTTATGATGAAGGAATCTTTTATGTTAAACTGACTTTCAAGCAATGGGATTATTTTCTATAAATACTACTTTCCAAAAAAGAGTTCGGAACATACAAAAAAATTGTGAAAAGAAACCAAGCCTTTTTGCATTATTTTTTATTATTGTATTAAGACTCACAGACTATGCCATTGTTGTTCGGCCTTTCTATTTCTTAGCTATTTGACAAAAACATTATATTGTGCCATTATTGTACTGCGTAGTTTATTTACAAAACTTCTATAATTTCAATATAAGTTTGTTGATTTAGATCATGTCTTGGACTCTTCTTTTCAGTAAATGTGTATGGGAGTTATTTTATGTTATTGAATAGATTATTTAGGTTTTCATCTATGATTTATGTTATTCTGGGACATGCAGATTGTTGAACGGGCCCTTAAATACCATCTAAACGAGAGATTTACTGTTCCCACACCTACCTCTTGGTGCGTCACCTTAGATTAGATCTTTATTTTTTATATCTACTTATTTTTCCCATTCCAAAACCCCAAATTATAGAAGGAGTCAGCTTCTTTAAAAACCTAGAGGTCACTCAGTTTAGCGCAATTGGTCCCCCATTAATTGAGTTTCCCATAAGGTTGCTGCTTGTCAAATTTTGGCATCAACAGTTTCTTTTTCTGGCATGCTCGGTGGGACTTGTTTTTAATGTATCTAAAGTCAATGGGTGTATGAGCCATCAACCTATTACTAGATCCCAAACAACGAATAACCCTGGCCTGCTAGTACCACCGCTAGTAATAGTACGAACTAGAACCTGTCTGATGAACGTTTCGATCCCTCCACTAGCCATGTCGATTGCTAACATAAATTATGTGGCATGGGATGCCAGAAGCCCCCTTATAGCACCAATAGCACCAATTGTATAGGCTCCTATCCCTTCTTCCGTGCTAAAAGCTTTGCCAAAGTTCAACAGAAAAGGCTCGAAGACACCATCTGACCATCTACAAGATGTGGCAAACATGTGTTTGGTGTACAAAGTCACCAACCAAAATGTAGCGCTAAGGTTGCTCGTAGCCTCTTTCAAGGGTAAGGCACTAGATTGGTACCACACTTTGGAAGCTAACACTATTGGTACTTGGGACCAGCTTGGAGATCCTTTCTACGAGAGATTTTTAAATAATGGAGATCAATCTTTGCTATACCATCAGTTGGTGACCATAAAGCAGGCCCCTTAGGAGGCCATGATTGACTTTGAACAATGCCTGGTTTCACACAACTTGGTAGAGAATCTAGGCTACTATCAACTCGTCGGTTGAGTTGGTATTCATGTTCTACTTGAAATCCATCAATGTCGACATCTCGATGATGATATAGTCTCTTGGCAAGACCACTCTACCAGACGCATACAACATTGTTGTCAAGGTGAAGAACAATCTGATAGATGCCTCAAAAAGTTGTCGCCTCAGCCTGCTATGCCTATATTTCCTGAGATATTAGTTCCTGCCCAGGAAATAACATCTACTAGTGCGCCCGCTCCTCCCCAATCTATGTACATATATTTGAGTGCACCACAAAAAATTGCTTCCACATTTGGCTCTTCAAAAGATGAGATGAGCGATGTTAAGGAGCTGTTGCAGACCATCTCAAACGAAATAATTACCATCAAGCAAAACCGGTCCATGCCTCCGAAGCCAACCTACCAAAATTATCAAGGTGGAAGATCTTCCTACCAGCAGAATTAGTTCTAAGGAGGCTCGAACATAAATCAACAGGCTCAAACAACTAAGTAGATGGTGCCAATCCCTACTCTGCTGCAAAATGCTCACCCAAGCTCGAGTAGAGAATTGACAGCGGGGCAAAACAATCTCGTTGATGACATCAATCCATGGTGCTTCCCCTGCGGCGACACACATATGCCCTGAAACTACTCGCGTGACAACGTGCAACAAAAGGTGGTAGTACAACACAACCAAGGTGCAACGTCAGACCGTGGAGGTTATGTATACGCCTCTCCCCAGATGAAAAATGCGGTACTCACCGCACAAATGCAAGGGATGTCCTTGGAGCAAGAAATGGATATAGCTCCCAACCACACGCTCTTCTCATGGATGGAAGAAGAAGAGGCAGTGTTTGCAAATGATGCATCCAAATCAAAATCCCCACAAGTGCAGTCCGATTACAACACTCATTCTAAGAGGAGATTCACGAGTGAACCAGTCATCTCGTAGCCCAAAAGTGCCTCCGATCAGACTCCTAGTACCTCAACAGTTGCACAACAATTTCAACCACGAAGGGAAATTGTTATAACAAGGGCTACGGAACAGAAGCCTTTGAATCCGCCACCATTCAATGTGGTAGAAAAATTGAAGAAATCCTCTGCTAATGTATCTCTTTTGGATATCCTAGCTATTTCAGAGCAAAATTCATTATTACAGAAGGCCCTCCGGGAAGATGCAAGCATTGAGCCGATAGAGCAATCACTCAAGGGAAGGGCTGTTGATTCATCACCTCTGACCAAAGTCCTCACAAATAGTACAAAGGAAGCCTCTACTGAAGTTAGAGATAAGTTGAAACCAAAGCCTTTTTTCCTAACTCTTATTGTGGGTAAAAAATTATTGCATAATTCCATGATTGACTCTGGTGCTAGCACCACAGTCATGCCCAAGTAGATAGTTGAAGCCTTAGGCCTTAGCTATGAACCTTTAAAAAAGGGGGTTATGCAACTTGAGGGGAACAAGGTTGAAACTGTAGATGTCATTAAGGACCTCCCCTTGACTCTATTCTCCTATCCTAGTATCACAGTTCCATAAGATACTGTGATCATAGATGTTCCCCCTATGTTCAGTCTTTTCTTATCTCAGGAATTCACTTCCAAGATAGACAAATATCTTTCTTTGGATTGGTCACACTTGATCCTCAGGACCAAACATGGAGCTAAAATGAAAATAATATCCAAACCTATACATTCAAAATGTGTAGTAGATGAAGCCATGATCAACTTTGAGGTCACTCATACCTCTATCACCAAAGAGGAAATATATTGTACCAAGATACTAGAGGATGAAAAGGTGACTGGAGACTAGACTAATTTAGAGGAGGTCCTCTTGAGTGAATATATAGACACCGATCCTTTCGAAAACTATCTTGCTATCGGGTTAGGTACCTATGTCATCTATGATGAAGATCAAGTGATCCCAAAGGTCCTAAAGGAATCTGAGGGTAGTCAAGCCTTAGAAATATGGACGCTACATTTTGATGGAGCAAGATGCAAAGTTGGTGCATGAGTCAGGATATGTTTGATGTTCCCATCCAATGAAAAGACACTCATATCTTTTCACTTCCAGTTCACTTGTTCAAACAATGAAGCCGAATATGAAGGCCTAGGGCAAGGTCTAAGCCTTGTAGAGCGAATGGGCATTAAGTAAATAATGGTGTTTGGAGACTCATAACTAATAGTAAATCAAGTCTGAGGGGTTTCTGCTGTAAGGAATGTCCGCATGAGATCCTATAGACATAGAGTATGGGACTTGATCAAGGGATTTGAAGCCTTCAATATCCAAATAGTGCCCAGAGAGAAAAATACAGATGTGGATTGCATGGCAGCAATTGGATCTCAATTTGATCCTTCTTTTGACTTAATTCATAATATACACTCTGTACAAGTGATCGTCCAACCGATAATCCCAGATAATGATCAAAGCTGGCAAGTATTCAAAAGTGATGAACACATCACCTCATTCATCCAATAGTTGGGAGAGTTCGCTGAGCAACTCTAACCGAAGATTGTCGAGGCCTATGAAGGACAAATTATTTAGTTAAGGTCCAAAAAGCTTCCAAAAGGATTGGTCACTCTCAAAAACCTATTCGATTGTGATGATGCAAGAAATGACAAGAGGAAGTTTGTAGTGGAAACGAGCGACTATGCAAATCTTCAAGTTGGAGATGGAAGGAGACTTAAGGTCAAAAAAGATGTTTCGTAGGACAATAAAGAAAGACTCATCCAATTTTGTGAGAAATATGAAGGAGTAGTGGCCTGGTCATATGATGACCTCAAGGGATACAATATCGAAATCATCCAACATACTATAGAGCTGATAGAAGGAGCAAAACCTATTCGCCAGAAGTAGAGGCCAGTAAATCCAAAGATTGAGGCCTTGATGGCGCAAGAGCTAACAAAGCTAATTCAGTCTCAGATTGTCTCTCGATCAAGCACAATACATGGGTATCTAACCCGGTTCTAGTCTGAAAGAAGAACAAAGACATCCACCTGTGTGTTGATTTTTGGGACCTAAACAGAGCATCCCTTAAGGACCACTACCCCTTGCCTTCCATGGAGTCTATCTTACAAACAATGGCAGGATCAAAGATGTTTTCTTTGTTGGATGGCTTCTCAGATTACAACCAAATCCGAGTAAAAGAGGACCAACACAAAAGAACATTCACTACCAAGTGGGGAATGCTTGTATATGAAAAAATGCCTTTTGGCCTCTCAAATGCAAGAGCTACCTTCCAGCGGCAAATGGATATTGCTTTCAGGGAATTGATCAATAAAATAATTTTGATCTACTTGGATGATCTTATAATATTCTCCAAACATAAGGATGATCATTTTGATCACCTTGAATTGGTCTTTAAAAAATGCCAAGAGTTTGGGATATCCCTTAACTCAAAAAAATGTGTCTTCGGAGTGCCGCAAGGAAAATTATTGGGACATGTAGTGTCTAAACAAGGAATTGCAATTGATCCTAAGCGGGTGATAGCAATCAGAAAACTCCCCCTACTAGTTAATAAGAAGGGAGTCCAGTCCTTCCTAGGAAAGGTAAATTTTGTGAGCAAATTCATTTATGATTTTGCAGGAATAATTAGACCTATCACCCTGATGCTAAAAAAGGATCAGTTGTTCAAATGGACAAAAGAAGCTAGAGAAGCCTTTGAAAAGGTAAAGGATGTTATTTCTTCAACTCTTGTGTTGGTAAATCCTGACCTATCAAAGGAATTCATAATGTATGTATTCAGTAGCAAGTCTAACATCACTTTGTTTTGACCCAGAAGGATGATGAAGGAAAGGGAGAACATCTGATAGCATTTCACTCCCAAACCTTAAAAGATTATGAGATGAACTATAACTTCATCAAAAGGAAAGCATTTTCCATTGTTAAGGGGCTCAAGAAGTTTTGACATCTCATATCTTGCAACAAGGTGATGGTATATGTCACACATTCTAGTGTGCGTGAGTACATCATGGAAGGAGAAATCACCGAAAAAAGGGCCAATTGGATCACTAAGATCCTCAAATATGATATTGAGGCCAAGCCCACAAAGACCATCCAGGGAAGAGGACTATGCGAGTATTTGGCACATGACGAAGAAATGGAAGCTGGAGAGGAGCAACCCGAGCTTGTTCTAACAAATGGACCTAAGTTCGAAGGCTGCTAGCTAGTAGATAGAGTAAGATTCATGCATACCGAAAAATATACGTCAATCCTTCCTTCTTAGAAGAGAAGATTCTATAGGTTGTAGAACAATGAATATGCACTTATTTAAGGGGTCCTCTTCAAAAGGAAATTCAATTGCATTCTTCTGCGATGTGTCACCACAAAATAGGTGAGGAATTTTTTTGAAACTTTCCACAATAGTCCCACAAGCGGACATTTTTTTGCAAAGACCACCGCTATCAAAATTATGTGTGTTGGATATTTCTAGCCTACACTATTCAATGAATCACACTCTTTGGTTAAGGTCTACAAGGAATTCCAATTCTTTGAGGGGAGGAGGAAAAACTCTGCAATGCCTCTCAACCTGATAGTGGTTGATGAACCCTTTGTGCAATGGGGCCTTGATTTTATCGAGATGATTAATCCTGCTTCAAGTGTAGGACACAAATGGATCCTCATGGCTACAGACTACTTTACTAAGTGGACCGAGGCCATGCCCTGAAGAATACAATGAAGGCGAAGATTGTGGGATTTCTCAAGGAATTGGTAATGAGATCTGACTCGCCAAAGACCATCATCTCTGAAAACGATAAGGCTTTCCTGGGCTCAAAGGTATGCCAATTTGCACTCAATCATGGCATATTCTTAAAGACGTCTTCAAACTACTACCCATAGGGAAATGGCTTAGCCGAGTTGACAAATAAAAATTTCATCTGACTCATTAAAAGAATCGAGTCAGAACATCAAAAGGAGTGGCACAAGAACCTTTGGGTAGCGCTCTGGCCAAATCGCATAACTCCTAAGCAAGTCCGCAAGACTTTGTTGTACGAGTTAATATAGAAGAAGGAAATGCTATTGCCCATCTCCATGGAGATTCCTACACTACAGTTGCTCAAATCCCTAGAGGTTGAAGAAAATGGAGCCATGGAGGTTCAACTGGTTGAGTTACTAGAAGTACAGGAAAAAAGAGGAAAGGCCCCAACAACCATGTCTAACCACCAACAAGTGGTTAAAGGGTGGATTGACAAGAAAACCTCAAACTAAGGTTTTAATTACGGAGACCTAGTGCTAAAGTTCAATGAGAGGGCCACAAAGCCTAGCCAACACAGAAAATTTGATAGCCCATGGGAAGGCCCTTTTAGAATAATTCAATGCAAGCAACACAACATGTTCGAATTAGAAAATATGGAGAAATAAGCATTGAGGATTCCAGTTAATGAAATCCACCTCAAATTGTTTGATTAAGCTTTATTAATTGTTCTGCTAGTGTAAATATGTAATTATGTAAAATTTTCCTTTGTGTTCTTTTGTTCGGTCGGTCTTTCCAACACAATTGATAATGCAGGAAATACAAAAAAGCAACTCATAGCATAGGAAGTAGAGAAACATAACCCATAATGCAGAAAGCATAAAGCAAAAGAGATAGGAATTTAATAAAAGTTGTATATTCATTAGATGGTATCATATACTTTGATATTACACTTCCAAAATGGTTGAGGCCATACTTTAAAAGTATATCTATATATACTATGCAGTTTTTTCAATATATACGATAAAATCCTTTTTTAGGCATATATACAAAAAATAGATGAAAAGTGTTGATTCTTATATGACAGTAGGAGCGTCATTAGTAGTGACATATGGAAAAAAATCATTAGTAGGATCATTAACAAGAGCAATAGGATCATTAACAATAGTAGGGGCATAAAAAACAACGACTAGTGGTGGAGGATACACCAGGTCCCTAAAATCAATATACCACTCCATGCTGTAGAACAACACCACGTTGTAGCAGCGTAGCAAGAAGTGGCAGGCACGAGTAACCCTCTGGCGGTGCTCTTCATGCATTAGAATGCAAAATCCACTCAGGAACAACACCCACGACACCACTACATCTTCTTCAATGTGTTTGTAGAGGTCCCTCGTCATAGGAAGACCCAAGCCATACACCACATTTTCCATAATTTCTCCAAGGCCGCCAAGGTAGCGCTTTGGGAAGATTTTCAATGTAAGTCGTAGGATCATTGGCTTAGGGACCTGTATATCAAGCAAGGATGCAACAAAGTGAGAGAAAATGTCGATATTGACCCTATACTTGTCTTTGTACTCTATACAGTCCCTACCTAGTATCCACTTCATTGCTCTGATAGCCAACAAATGCTTGTTCTTCATCATTTGCTTCAAACACTTGTTAGAAAATTCACCTAAGAAAGCTATCTAAGACTTATTGCTAGTGAGCCTAATTGGAGTATTCATGATGCCTATCTCTACCCAACTACCAAATGCTAATTCTTCCCAATCACTAAGTGCAATTCTGTTATTGTCCTAGGGTCTATCTATAGAAATATCTGAGGCACTTGCGTGCCATAAGCGTGATGCTAATCAATTGTTAACTCAAAAATCCCACCAAGAGCCAACTCGAATTTCCCACCCAGTTGCATTTGCCATGTATGAATTGCTGCATGCAAAGTTAAGAAGAAGTAATTAATTAGCACAAATCGGTGGCAGTCCCAAATGATCATCCATACGATCAGGTGTTGATGTGTCACGCTGCAAGCATGTTTCAGTCTCCAAGGAGGAACTCAAATATTTTTGAGTACTCATTGCATCTTTGGCTTAATTATTCTTTTTAAGATATTAATTGCCAAGCATGTGAAAGGTTTTATATACCTTCAATCGCTGACTCAATTTCTCAAGAAATCGCGCTGTAGGACATAATTACTAACTGTTATTATGAATTCTTATCTTTTCAAAAGGGAAAGAAATTCATTTCGCATGAGAAAAGGAGCTGGTAGTAAATGCTGAATTTAATGCAGAAAGGCAACCGTGGTCTACAACTCCAAGTAAGAAAAAGCTAAGTGTTGCATGCGAAAGAATTCCATTGTGAAAAGCATCCTGAGTACGCTATCCAGTGCAAAGAGTTTTGAGTGTAGAATTGTTGAAGAACACAAGTGAATTGCATTAAGTTTGAGCATCACAGAAATCCACAACACCGTGAAATGGCCCAAAATCCTCAGATGGAAGCACAAGGAGAGGCGACACAAAGCTTGTTTGATGCCATGCGTGCAACACCCATAGCCAATATTTTTAGTGATACCTCTTACGCTTCACCTAGGATACTAGAGAAGCCGAAGTGGATTCACATGCGAGCCGCAAAAAAGTAGAAAACTCACAGGGACCAGAACCAGATAATGGAAGAATGGGATAGCATTCGTGATCCCACCCTCAAAACTAACCCTAAGAGTCTTAGGGAAGCAACTTGTGAAAGAATGAAAGTGACCACTAGTGAACGTCAATTGGCGTACAAGGAATGGTTTTGCAGAATCCCACAATATATGGTCACTTTTGTGCATTATTTCCTAGAGCTAGTTCATGAGGGCATTCAAAGTTTCAACCTAGATACCAGTGCCATTGAAGTCCAGGAGCTGAGGGTTATAATTAGCGAGGATGCTATCAGGGACATGTTGTGCATCCCAAAAAGGGGCTCTAGAGTAGAAAGGATGGAGTCATTCACTCTAGAAAAATGGTGAATTTTTTTGGAGAACCAGAGAACTTGTTCTGGAATTTTATAATAGAGAAACCCAAAGGCCTCAGGAAGATTTGGCAAAGCCACCATAGATTTTGGTTGCACGCAACGCTTTTAACACATATATGCAGGAGGCCTTCTCTATGATGGATTTTGTTTGCAACATGGATGAGTACAAGTTCGTGCAAGAATTTGAGCCAGGTCTAGGTTTTCAACTAAGAAAACAACATTCCTTATTCTCATATGAATTCGCGGAAGTCATCATCCAAGAAATGCTGAGCCAAATCAAGGAATACAAAACACAACATAAGTTCAAGTTTCCTTCTCTCCCTGCTCATGTTTTTACACCAAAACCCTGACTTCTTTAAAAAACATATGAGGTTAGCTATTTTTGATGAAAAGGGAGCAAGAAGGCCAGTTTCTGTATGGGCTCCCTTCCTTTCCACAACAAATGACTATTATGCATTCTCAGATTGTTTCTTGACTCCAATTCTGCAAGACTTGAGTGAGGATGGCAATCTTTATTGGCTTTTTTCCAACCAAATAGGGTGGATGCAGAGTTTCACTCCTAAATGTGACTGGTTTCTCAGAGAGGATTTCACATTCATTAGGATGTGTGGCTTTACTAAGGAATCATTTTGGATCCCATCATGCATCACAAATAGGGTGTTCTCCATCAAGATGTTCTGGAAAGTGTTAGTTATTGACTATAACTTTTGCAGAGGGAAGGCCAAGAAGAAAGGATTTTTCTACTGCTCACTAAGCTTCAAAATGGTGGTTATGGAAAAGAAGCAGACACATAAGTTGCTAGAGGAAAAGCTGGCTCATCTGGGGCTAGTATTGATTTGTGACAAATGACAATATAACCCCGACAATGACTTAGCAAGCATAAATGTTCGGGTGACTCACAGCCCCCTACCTTACTGGGAAAAGTGACGGAATCCCCTGTTAGAATAAGATGATCTATTTGTAGACCTGGTTCACATTCCTATAGAGGATAGGAGGTCGACATGGCTCAATTTCTATTTCCCTTTGGCGAAGTTTAATGAGGAGCACCAAATGGGGGCCGCCCTTCACAATGATTTGGCTAAGTATTGGAACTGGAGTGAGGAAAAGATTAGAGATTTCTGGATTTACCATCAAGAGATCCAATGCCTTGATGCCTCGTTCCAAGATGTAGTCCAGGATGAAAGATTTGATACTCTGTGGAATAGAGTGCATGATGATAACGATGCAAGTGATGATGAAGATATAGACTCAGAGGATGCTAGAAGATATAAAGGGAAGGGGAAGGAGAAGGAGAAGGAAGTGAAGTTGACCCCAAAGTAGAAAATTGGACAAGCAACAAAGCAGCCTAGCACAACTACTTTGAAGTTGCGGGTGAACATATCATGTTTGGGAGCCTCACAGACATGCACATGGGCTGGGAAAAGACCCAGAGTAGCCCAACAATACCTATCGGAGGTCATAGAGGTGGACAATTCCCCACCCAACAAAAGGAAACAAACAGATGTAGCTCCTAGAGAGGGTTCACAGGAGCCTGTAACAAGCCAAGGATCGAAGTCTTCCACAACTTAGGTATCTTTCTCTCCCCCTCTTCTTGATTTACAATCTCTGGTTTCTCTTGTTGTCTTTGTGTTGCCCATCACTTCAAGTGTTGACCTTTCTTTTTCTACTTCTTTTGCAATGGTCGCGGGAGGTTTCTCCCAATTCTCCCAAGTGGGACAATTCGCTTTTACTCCCCCGCGGGTTACTCCACCTTTCATTGGAGCCTAGTCTGCATCCACTATTGCTCCCCGTTTTTTTGCAACCACATCGGGTCCAACCCAACTTTCCCAACAAATGGAGTTTGTTATATCTCTGCTAGTGCCACCGCTTCCCATGAGTCCTTCCACCACTTCACAGACTGGGCCTTGGTATATTCCCCCATTCTTCCCACTAGCGTTCTCTCTTCTGAAGAAGAAATCAGCCAGAACCACTCTCTCTTTCCCTTTTGCTCTTCCTCTCGGTGCACCCTTTGCAAGTGAGATGATTAGATCACCAATAGAATCTATTTCAGAGGGCGAAAAAAAAAAAGAAACATGGGCTCTTAGGCTCCAGAAGCAAAGGGACAAGGATACTAAAATGGTAGTAGAGCCACAGGTGTAGACCCTTTTCAATGAGGCTCAATAGTCGTTGCATTTTGTAACCATGCATCCGAACGTCATCAAGCCTAAAGGAGAGATGCAATCTGAAGATTACACCATCTATGCAATGGGACTCGATCTGTGTGCAACCCAACTGCAAGATAAAGTTGAGCTCATGGAGGAGACCCAGCATGTGGTGACCACTGACTTTCTCAAGTCTGGTCGCCAACTGAAGAAGAGAGAAGATGAGCTAAAAAAATTCAAGGAGAGGATAAAGGTCCTATTGAAGAAGGAAAAGCAAGGGATGTTGAATTTGCACACTTGTTACAGGAAAAACATGCTAGACTCCAAGAGGAACTTGCAAAGTTCCAGTCCATGGATCCCAACTTGGTTGCTGAGTTGCAATAGAAAAACCAAGAATTGCAAGACCCATTCGCACGAGTTGAGGAGGAGATTTAACAAAAGAATGAAGAGTTTCAACATCAATGCGCTTAATTGGAGTAGAGAATGCAACAGAAGGACATGGACTTCCAAGGTCGATAGACTCAATTCAAGAAGGAAATCCAGGAGGTAAGGCTCTCCTTGGATAGGGAATCTGCAACCAAAAGCCAAGCTAAGGAAAAATGGCTTGTTGAGTTAAGAACCCTATAGGAACAATTCTCTGCTGTGGACAAAAGGATTGCGAAACTGATGCAAGATGTTGGGTTGAAGGATGCAAAAATTGGTCTTTTGAAGAATCCTACCCAACCCCTTGCTACCCAGTTGGACCTCCTCTTAGTGGCCCAACAACTGTATATTTCATATTGGGAAAAGGTCAACTCCTTCTATCTGACTCTTCAATAAACACTTTAGTTCATGGAAAAAGTGGAAAATTTGAGCAGGGAGGTTCGTGAAATGATTGAACAGTTCCCACAATTCAATGTAGAGAGGGTGCCTGAAGTGGAAAAATTGCTAGATAAGCTATACACGATGTTGAATGAGGACTTAGTGGGCACAAGGATCGAGGACTAGAGTTAAGCTACCAAGACAACAAAATAATTCATCTGTTTCCATGTAGCCATCCTCCATGCTAGTGATTGCTCGACAACACTAGGTCAAACTATGAACAACATGCAAGCAAAATTCTCCCAACTAACTCAGATGGGCCTGCCCTTCCTATTTCTCTCTGATGATTCAGTGGCCACAGTGGAGCAGATTGCAATGAAGATTGAGGAGAAGCAGTAGGACATATCTACTTTTTAGAGCTTCAGTCAACCCCCTACTACTAAAGATATTGAGGGTGTCACTCATCAGATAACACGACTGCTCTTTCAACTCGAGTCTGGGACCAGGATATCCATGAAGCTGCCATTCAAAGAAGTGATTGATCTACATGAGGCACAAGAGAATCTACACACCATATTGATGCCATTTGAGGCTGACTGGCTGCCTTTGCAGACTGCTCTGTCAAAGCTCTAACTCCATCGCCCATTGAATAAAGCTTTGGTCTTTGAACCATAAATTTTGGGTTCCTTGTTCCACAGGAAAAATGCCCCTGGTAGTCGCCAAAATTTGTGGATATAAAATCCCTCAAGCTCCCTTCAGGTTGATTATATTTTGCTAAGTCTAGACTATGCCCTATACATTTGAATATCCTCGAGCCCCTTTTTGAAGAGCTTCACCTACTATTGCCATGTGTCCACCGTGTGATCCTTGCAGGGATTTTCTTCTTTACCAAGCCCCACTATGCTTCCACGTGTTAGCAACACAGGCCTTTGAAAGCCTGCTTCCCTTCGCTTCCCTACCGAGCTCCGCCTGTGTGCCACATAGCATCGTTTTGCATACACTTTTTGGAAGACCCCACAGTCAATGCTGGTAGAGAAGACTTCTCCACATGTATTCTTCGCAAAGGTTGTTGTCACAAGGACTTGGAAGAATGAACAAAAAGTCTCTACCTATCACCACGTGTCCTAACTGACTTCATGGGTGAGCGCTACATATTTACATGGGAATTCACTGCTTCTACACATGGACCACCACCATCATTTGTAGGGTATGCATCTAGCTCGAAGGCGACTACATTTTATGGCTTAGAATCTTTTTTGTTGCAATGACCTTGGGAAATCATTGCTATGGACATCATTACTCGTGATGAATGAATCTTTTCTGTTACTGGCTTTCAAGCAGCAGGATTATTTTCTATAAATACTGCTTCTTCTTTCCAAGAAAGAGTTCAGAACATACAAAAAAATTGTGAAAAAACACCAGGCCATTTTGTATTGTTTTTAATTATTGTATTAAGACTCACAGACTATGCCATTGTTATTCGGCCTTTCTGTTTCTTAGCTATTTGATAAAACATTATATTGTGCCATTATTGTACGGAGTAGTTTATTTACAAAACTTCTATAATTTCAATATAAGTTTGCTGATTTAGACTGTGTCTTGGACTCTTCTTTTCAGTAAATGTGTATGGGAGTTATTTTATGTTATTGAATAGATTATTTAGGTTTTAATCTATGATTTCTATTATTCTAGAACATGCAGATTGCTGAACGGGCCCTTAAATCCCATTTGAAAGGGAGATTTACCATGCCCACACCTACCTCTTGGCACATCGCCTTAGATTAGATCTTTATTTTTTATATCTACTTCCTTTTCTCATTCTAAAACCCTAAATTACATAAGGATCCAGCTTCTTTTAAAACCCAGAGGTCACTCACTTTAGCGCAATTGGTCCCCCATTAATTAAGTTTCCCATAAGGCTGTTGCTTGTCAAATTTTGGCATCAACAATATATAAATATAAACGATATATATATATATATATTTTTAAACTGCAGGAATCGGGTAGCACGACCCCCTATAAACTGCAGTGCGCCTGGTAAACTTTTTAACGTGACCGGCGGCGCTGGCGCGACACGCCCTCCGGTACCACGGGACGGGGGAGACTAGAACTCGTGACCAGCCGAGCCGCAACGGAATTACTTAGCCAACCGAGCTAGGGCCCTCGCCCAATATAAACGATATTTGAATCAATACATTACTTCACAAATTATAAAATAGAAATAAATTGAAAGCAACAAATAAAGAAAGTGCAGTGAAGTGAATAAATCAAAGTGAAAAAAATCCAAGTAAGTCTTGATTAAGGGGGAAAAATAGGTTTTGAATGGACCCAAAACCATTAACAAAAGGTTTTGAATGGACCTGAAACCATTAACAAGCAGGTTTTAATGGGGATCTGAAACCCGTACAAAGAGACCAAGTTGCTATAGAATAAAATAAAGACAACCAACAACAAACTAGAAGCAGATTATAAAATATTAACTTGAAATCTCAAATTTGCAGCAAGAAAGGTTTTAATAGGAACCTTAAGCCCAAAAAAGCCATGGAATACAAATGAATTTGGACCCAAGAACAACCTGAGATGGCTAGGCAACCATCAACCTAAATTAGCTAGACTGTACCACAATGCTTATCAACACCAACCAATAATGAACAACCGGAGATGACCAGGTAACCATCAACCTGAACCAGCTAGACAACAACACAACACTTATCAACACCATCCAATGAAACCAAGCTCCCCTCCTTATTAGGAGAGTTGGGAATAAAAAACACTAAAGAGCCTTAGCAAACACACAACACCAACCTGACCTCCACCTCAATAGGAAGGGGCTCCCCTCTATAGGAGAGGATGAAATGAGACCCAAAACCACAAAAAATAGAACTTCCCACACAATCCATAACACACCTATCCACCTCAATAGAAGAGGGATCTTACCTCTAAAGGAGTAGTCTCCACCTCCAAAGAAGACCATAGCTGAAAAAATCGAAGGGAAGCAACTACACCCATAGTAAAGACCACCATAACATCCTTTGGCAAAAAAATAAATTGGAGCAAAGAAGAAAAATAGAGCAATCCTTAGCCAACAACACACCCCCATCCTTAAAAACAAAATTTAGGACCCAAAAGGGTGAGAGCATAGAGCTCAGTGAAATTGACTGGAAGTCGGCCATATAAAAAACCCAACACCAAGAGAAACACTCCCCACCAAGAGCAAAAAGAAAACCAATACTGCATTGAAGTAGGAACCAAAGAGCAACAACCTCCCTATCTAGAAAAACAACTAGCACCAACAAAGAGACAATGGGCCTCAAAAGAAGGATAAGGAAAGGAAATCCTCCAAATAGAGAGAGTAGAGAGCCAACAAGACAATGAAGACCAACCTCCAACCCTACATGCCAGTTAGGGTCTGAAACATGCCAAAAATTGTCCACAACCAACTCCACCAGAGGTAGACCAACAACCTCAACCCCAAGCAATGAAAGCAACCATACAAAGGAAAAGAAGCCCTAAAAAAGCCAGAGAGAGCCCGAAAAACCTACCGATAGGGCAAGAGGAGAGAAGACACAACAAGAGAAATCCACTTCCAACCCTATATGCCAATTAGGGTCTAAGATCAGGCCACCATTCTCCTCAAAAAACCCCACAACAAGAACTCCAAGCACCACAATTGACACGAAAACCAAATAAGAGACAAATGGACTGAAAAGAAGAAGGATGAGGCAAGGAAAGCCTCCAAGTAGAGAGAGTAGAGAGTCAGCAAGACAATGAAGAACAACCTCCAACCCTGCATGCCATTCAGGGTTTGAAACATGCCAAAAATTGTCTACAAACAACTCCACTAGAGGCAGGCTGACAACCTCATCCCCAAGCAATGAGAGCCCCCACATAGAGGAAAAAAATCCCAAAAAGGCTAGAGAAAACCAGAAAAAAATTGTAGACAGAGAAAGAGGAGAGAAGGCACATCAAGAAAAATCCACTTCCAACCCTACATGCCAGTCAAGGTCTGAGATAAGGCCACTAAACTCCTCAAGTAACCCATTAGCAAGAGCTCCTGGCATGAGTGATCCCACAATACTGGTTTACAATTTTTGGACAAACTGGACACTGAATTGATTTTTTTCTAACTAAATCTTCACTTTTGGGCACCTATAGCGACTAAACCATGAGGAATTTGAAGATGATGCAAAATAGTGATTTGTGACATTTTTTCTGTAGATTCTAAATATATATATTTTTAATTTTTTTTGAATCAGATTGCATTTCTTTTTCCATCTCCTTCAAAAACTAGTTTTTATCAATTAACACCATTTTAAGGAGTAATGCTCAGTGTATACAACATAACTTTTTTCTATGAATGATACAATTCTATTTTTTTTGAATTTAGATTTGTAACTATGATATCTAACAAGTTCATTTGGTTTCATAGTGTTTTACTAAATATTTTTTCCTTAATCAAGTTTTGAAGTGAAACCAATTACAATTCAGACATAGGCGGACTGTATACAACATAATTTTTTTTGTATGTATCAAAATTCAAATTTTTTAGTAGATCAAGGACATCAATACCTAGCCCGAACATATTTTTTAGAATTTTATTTTGATAATCAACTATTTTTCCACATGTGTAGAATAGAGAACTTGATTTTTGGTGAAAAACCTATGTTTAATTAAACTAAAAAAAAAACACAACAAAACCAAAATATATTAAAATTATATTCAATGGATAGCTCATTCTGAGGACTACCATCATCCAGTTGGGTCTCTGAAGTTTCCTCCATTTTCATCCTCAACTTGAGCTTCGAAAGGAATTTTTTAACAAACAATTAGTAGCAGTGGGGGAGAAAGGGGAAAAAGGGATGTTCACTCGAACCACTGTTCGCTCAGACCCCCCTAAACCTATTGGCTCAAATGGGGGTTCGAGCGAACCCTAGTTCAATCAAACAACTTCAAAATAATGTTAAAAAATGTTGGACATGTTGGTTCAAGAAGACTCTTGGCTGACGTCTACTCGAACCCTTGGTTGATGAATCCATTTTTTTCCCATATGCTTATAAATACTAGCAATTGCACCTTAGTGTGCAATAGGTACGCCGAAGAACTTTGGAAGGTAAATTAGGATAAATTTTGGTCTATTTTTTGTATACATTTATGTAGTACATGAGGTCAAATGGTAGGCCATTTAGCAAATGATGTTGTTTGTGCAAAAAAAGGTCTAAATGGAAAAATTATAGCTTCAAATAAACTATGCATCCACTTATAGGAATCCAAACATGATTGCAACAAAACCTTTGAATCAAGAAGATAATTAGGCTCCATTACCAATAGGTTCATGTTATGTTTGCAATAAGGAGAGAGGGAGAGGTAGGGATAGAGGGGAAGAAGTGGGGTAAGAGATAGATCTCGGGAGATCGTCGATAACAGGATCTCGACGCTGGCGGACATCAAGATCGGTCGACAGGATCAGAAGATCAATCCGGATCAGGACGAAAGACTCCAGATAAAGGATCGAAACATCAAAATCCAGATCGCTTTTTCGATCAAGACAGTCGAACTCGAAGATCCAGAAGATCAAAGATCGCAGGACAAAGGCGATCGTCAGATCAATCAAAGATCAGGCAGAAGATCGAGAGGATCCTCGACGTCATTCCTTCAGATCACTCCGTCGAGGATCCGAGATCAGATCGTCGCCTCAATCAAAATCAAAGGCGCGTCAGATCCATGCTCGATCGAACAGGCGGATCAGCGAAAATCCGTCGACGACCGATCCGTCGACCGGAATCAAAGGCGATCCGGGAATCAAGATCGGCGTCAGAATCAAAGAACCGATGGATCGGATCGAGATCCGCTTCCAGCCAGATCAGCTCTCGATCCGGATCAAAGTCGAACGTCAAGCGACCAGTCGAAGATCGACGTCGGCGAGATCGGGCGATCGAGCGAACAAGAGACAAAAGATCGATGGATGGATCAGAAATAAAGATAAAGATCAGGCAGATCGAAGATTTCGTCGAGGATCCGTCGTCAAAGACAGGGAGATAGATATATATGGGAAGAGAAAGAGAGAGAGATTTATGGGAAGATAAAGAGAGATAGAGATATATATGTGACTTTATCTCTATATATGTCTCTCTCCTATTCTCTCTTTCTCTTTTCCTTTATCTATTTTCTCTATCTCCTTCACTATCTATACCTCTTTCTTTGTCCCTCTTTATTCATCTATATCTCTACCTATCTATATATATATCTATCTTTCTATATCTCTGTCTCCCTCTTTATCTCTCTATTTCTATTTATCTCTCTCTCTCTATCTCTATCTCCATCTTTGTTTCTCTCTCTTCTCTCTTTTTTTCTCCTTATCCCTATTTTTATCTCTTTATTTCTATCTTTATTCCCCTCTCTTTATCTATCTTCATCTCTTTCTCCTCCTTTGTCTCATTTTTCTCCCTCTCTTTTTCTCTCTTTCTCTTTTTTCTCTCTCCACCTATCTATATATTATCTCTATATCCCTCTCCCTTTTCTCTTCCTTTCTCTTTCTCTTTTTCTCTCTCTCTCTATATGTTTGTCTTCTTAAGTGTGCAATGGGTACATTGAAGAGGTATTAAAGGTGAATTATCACATCCTTAATCAAATGACATGCTACCTTGAGCATAAATCCCCAAGGACACTATGTCATCCTTGGATTGTTGACATGAAATGACCAATCAAAAGTTAGTTTCCATTTTCTCTCTTTTCCCATGTATCTCTTATATTTCTCTCTCATGCTCTTTTTCTTTATCTATTCATTTCTCTTTCAATCTCTATCCCCATCTCTCTCTCTCTCTCAATATCTATCTATCTTAATTTTTCTCCTTCTCTCATTCTCTATCTTTTGAGTTTTTCTCTCTTTATTAGTTGATAGGCTACATATATTGTGAGATTTGAGGCTGAAATAAGTCTCATGCCTACAAACCACTATTGAGTCATTGGAAAAGAAGTTTCAACTGCCATTTAATGGTAAACCAACTACTTTTTAATGGTAAAATCATTTAAATATTAGGTAAAAGCCTCCAAAATCTCACTTTTCACATAAAATTCATATAAATATTGATTTGGAAATTGGATGGGAACATTTTATTTCCATTTGCAGTATTTTTTGTCAATTTGATGGCAATTTTCTTTTTTTAATTGCGTTGATTTATATTTTAAATTTGTGTGCAAATATTTTATAATTAGATAATACTTAATTTCTTTAAAGAAAAAATCTAGATATGTCTAAATTTATTCCATTCCATTATTTAACACTTATTATTAATTGTTTAATTACACCACAAGTAATTAAAATTTACAACACATCCAAAACTCATACGAGCTCTAACATATTAACATACATTTAGTTTTGTATTGGCGTATTCCTTGAACCTCCTTTAGGTGCAAGTGCTAGTATATATACCTCTCTCTCTATAGAATTGTCTCCCCCTCTATAATAACTTTTCTAGCTATAAGTGGAGTTGAAATTTCAAATGAAATCAAAATTCTTGAACTTAAGAATTCCATGGAATAAATATACTGTATATAATTGTAATTTAGCCAAAATGATTTTAAAAAACTTCACTAGGTTTCAAACAAGTATTGAAAGCATATATATGAGTTTACATGCAAGCAAAAAAAGTGAGAGATGATGCTATAAGTGTAGTTGAACTTTCAAATGAAATCAAAGATTCTTGAACTTAAGAATTCCATGGAACAAATATGTACATATAATTGGAATTTACACAAAATGATTTTAAAAAGCTTCACTAGGTTCAAAAATATAATTGGAAATAGATGATAAGGAATTTAGGCAAAATGAGTTTAAAAAAATTCACTAGATTGAACAAATATTGCATATGAGTTTACACATGCAAGCAACAAAAGTGAGAGATGATGCTATAAGTGGAGTATCTAACTTTTTTCAAATGAAATCAAAGATTCTTGAACTTAAGAATTCCATGGAACAAATATGTACATATAATTGGAATTTAGGCAAAATGATTTAAAAAAAATTCACTAGGTTCACAAATGCAATTGGAAATAGATGATAATAAATTTAGGAAAAATTAGTTTAAAAAAATTCACTAGATTGAACAAGTATTGCATATATGAATTTACACATGCTTGAGAAAAAAAAGTGAGAGATGATGAACTATAAGTGGAGTTGAACTTTCAAATGAAATCAAAGATTCTTGAACAAGTAAGTTTGAATTCCATGGAACAAATATGTAATTGAAATATCTACTCAATTTAAGGGTCCAAATGTGTTTCAACCACTAATTTGTGTCCAACCAAATTTAAAATACTTGTCATCAACATATATTATAAATAAAACAATCCAGAGTTCAAACAAGTTACTATAAGTTCTCACTTGAACATGTATACATGTACAAGTGAACTTGAAAATCATGGATATAATCTAACTCAAACATTTTGGTTCAGCCCGCTCTTCAAAAACATGTAATTTTTTTTGATGATCATCATTATTTAGTCTCCATATTTTTCATCCACATGCATGTGGAACTGCATGAAGATGTAGGGTGGTAGCAATTATTAGGTGACTATATTGATATACCTTGTTATCAAGTCGATAGTCAACAAAATGAATCCCATGCTGAACAACTTTGACTTGTTTTAGATATATCCCTTGCACTACAATAGAACCTGCACAATAAACATGAACCTAAGGTACAAGACATGTGAACGTGTACACCATTTTCATGCTCAAGGTTTGTACAATATATATTTAATGTTTTTAATGTAATGTACACACGAAAACAATGTAGATATATAATTTTAAATTCAAACTCACTTGTGGGAAATAACAATGTAGATATATGTAATGTTCACTTGTTTTAGGTTGTGCTAGCTTATTCCTCTCTTCTATGCAACACAATAAATAATAGCTAACACCTTCTATGTTTCCAGGCTCTGCTATGACTGCAAAAAGATATCCTGCACACCAAATTTACACAAAAAAAATCTAAAAAAATTAGAAATGTCTCTAGACTTTAAAGATTATTATATATATATATATAATATTTAAATTATTGAAAACTTACACATGTACCTTTTCTAACCAATCCTGAAATATGGTCATAATCAATTGAAATCAAAGGAATGTCTTGAAATATTTCTTCCTCATTTTCATTGTATGTTTCTGAAATGAATAGTGGCACCATATCCCATTTACTAACATATCCAAGTTCTTGGTTGTTGCATGCATGCTATTTTTCCACAATGCACTCAGTGCAGAAACAAGAGTAATCCCTCATGTATAATGTCCATCTAGGGCGACTATCTGAACTCATAACACAATGCAAAGAACTTGTTTTGTCTACCCTCTTGCATCCATGCATCTATCTTCTGTCCACACCTAGATATGTGTACAAAAACAAACTTATCTGAACAAACATGTATATACATATATAAATTTTAAATTTAAATAAATTCAAATTTTTGAAAATGTAATTTAGACATACCCGATATCTCCCAAAACACTCTATGTTGAATGTTTTGGTTTGTTCTTGAAGATGTGCCAACCTCATTTGATGCAAAGTGTTTCTTACACCATTTAACAACATCATGTGCATCGTCTATACAATCTCCTGAATAACTCATTTGATGCAAGCTCCTGCACCATCATGCTCACCGTTTCCATGCCCACTTGCAAAGAAACTCCAAACATGTGGTATTTTGCAAATTTTATGATATCTAGATAGTGCATAAAATGGCCGCGATGATTTGAATTGTTCCGCACATCCATCTGGCCATAAAAAATGCTTTTCAAATTTTACACTCCTACTTCTCAAATTCTCAAATTTTTTTGTAAAGCAATGTTGTACAAAAAGTGTGTCATGCTCTTTATCATCACTAATATAAAAGTGATATTTTTTCTTAATGGCTCGTTGTTCATCTGTACTCTCAGCACAATCCAATTCCGATTGTGCATGTCGATTACACACATGCACCATAATAGTGATCTGCTTTGAAAAGTAATATTCTAATTGAATCTCTTTTTGATGTACAAAAGAGTAATTTTCTACAAAGTCAACTACTGATAGAACTATTCCAAGTGGGAAAGTATCTCTTAATGTTTGAAATTGTTGTGCTTGCCACTTAGCAAAAAGGAATGTTGTATGTATGGTTGTATCAATTTTCAAAAATCTTCCATAAATTTTCCAATAGGAATCTCCTCTTCCACATAGTTTAACCTTATAGATTCTTTCCCAAAATTTGTTTGAAACTTTACATACTATGATATTGTTATTAGGATTCAACCGTGTAGTTTCGAGTCAAAACCATCTCTCATGATAATGAATGGTCCACTTAGCACTCATTGCATCTAGGTGATGCTCACAGAGGTGAAGCACTGGGCCTTCCCGGGAGGTCACCCATCTTAGTACTACTCCAACTCAAGCGTGCTTAACCATAGAGTTATCTCTAAGGTTAAACCCACTTAGCTTGCAACCCCATTTACAAAACCTTCAGCAAGTCTTGTGCCTTATGAACCATTCATTATAAATCCCCTTTAGCTCATCAATTGATAAGTAGGAGGTATTTTCCATAGCAAGTCAAATTATGATATTGTTATCAAGATTCAACCGTGTAGTTTCGAGTCAAACTCATTGACCCATGTTTCATGATTAGTGGTTCACAAGAACCCATCTCTCATGATAATGAATAGTCCACTTAGCACTCATTGCATCTAGGTGATGCTCACAGAGGTGAAACATTACTATCTTTGTTAGGTCAATATCTTCGTTTCTTGAAGGAAATTTAGCCAAATTTCCACATGTTTCACAAAGTCCTTTTAAGCAGTTTATTTGAGGTCCATTTTCATGATCACATAACATATCCTTTATGAACAAACTTACCTATTTAGGAGGTGCATTTTGAAAACCATAACTTTCTTCTCTCATCTTTCGAAACACTTGATAGTAGAGATCAAATTCAATATGATAACGACAAGAACAAGTTTCCAAAAAATTGTTTATCTTCACATAATATGGCTTAAACCTTTCAAACATTGTTTTCCCAATCTTTAAATATGAGGATACTTATTTAAAAAGTTCATATACATCTCAAGTTGTGTTATGTATAGCTAATGTTTGATATAATTTTCATAAATATTGGGCCCAATCTTGTGTCTCATAACATATCTATTATTTGATGATGGACGAGTCTCTTCATTCCAAAAAATTGAGATCAAGTTCCTAACAACATCTTCAATCCTATTAGAATAGGGAGCTCTACACATAATTTCCCAATTTCCTTCTGAACTATCATCCAAAACCTTTCTCTTTTTCTCATATTTTATTAGTGTGGTTCTACTATAACCAATTTCCTACCGAAAGTGTAGACATTTTTCTTTTTCTTGCTATATCTTGATTTAAAATAGATGTCAACATCACCCTTCTTGTAGTGGCCTTATCCACTGATCGAGATCCTTTCCCAATGGAATTTAAACCCTTTTTAACATTTTCAACAATATCTTTTTGTAATGTCAAGTGTTTCTTCTTATTCAATGTCAAATGTACACCCAACAATTGTAATGAATCTTTCAACTCATTACAAAGAAGTAAACATGATAAAAATTGAGTTTTTTCAAGTGTTTCAAGATGATTGAAATGGTCATTGATTATTCCATTTATATATTTAGTCATTGACCTCTTACTCCTATTTGTAGGTTAGTCGGCATAACATTTCAGTTTCTCCATATCCATTTCAAGTAAATGATCTAAATTTCTATAAGAAATTTGTTTCCTCACCTTTTTAGCTAGTTTTATGTGCTCATCCATACTAGTAGAAGGAAGTGATCCTGACCCCTCTCCAACATGCATTGTTTGAACTTGGGCCTCCTCCCTATCTTCAAGGTCCATGTGCTCTTCAACGGATTTGTTTGATCCAATATCTAGATTTGGCTCAACTTTTGCTTGAGAACTTCTTGCTTGTTGAGCCCTTTCTACATGTCACAAAATATTTTGCAAAGAAAGTGAGAGATGATGCTATATAAGTGGAGTTTATGTATGCAAGCAAAAAAAGTGAGAGACATGATGCTATAAGTGGAGTAGAACTTTCAAATGACATCAATCTTGATTCTTGAACTTAAGAATTCCACGAAACAAATACAATTGGAAATGGATTCAATTTAAGGAAATGGCAAAATGAATTTTCAAAGTCACTAGGTTTTGGAAATTGGATACATGAATTTACATACAAGAAAATAAAGTGAGAGACTATGAGCTATTTAAGTGGAGTCGAACAAACAAAATCAAAGATTCTTGAACTTAATAATTGCATGGAACAAACGCAATTGGAAATAGATGATAAGGAATTTAGGAAAAATGAGGTTCCAAGTTATGGTAATGTCTATGCAAGATGAATATTTTTTAGTATTAAAGTTTCCAAGTTATCTAACATGGTTTTCATAATTGGAAATAGATTTATAAGGAAAACATTGAGGTGTTAATAAAAGTCCTAAACACACACAAGAGAGAGAGAGAGAGAGAGAGAGAGAGAGAGAGAGAGAGAGAGAGAGAGAGAGAGAAGAAATAAGCATGTACATTATTTCTTTCTATGATAATTTTCCAAGTTTTGTTCGCACCTCTTTTGAAAATTTTCGTTGAGCCTTATTTTTTTTTCCTTGTTCTCCATTTTCTTCTTCAAGTTAAAGATGACTCAAAAAAAATCCTCTACCAAAGGTAAATTCTCCTCCAAAATTTTTCTTGATTGATAAAAATGCAAAGTTGTCTTCTCCAATATTTTCCTTGATTGATAAAAATGCAAAATTCTCTTCTCCAAAATCTTCCCTCCTTGATAAAAATGCTAAAATCTCTTCTTCTCCAAAATCTGCCTCCTTGATAAATATGCAAAAATCTCTTGTCCAAAATCTACTCTCCAAGTGATATAAATGTGAATTAATCTTGCAATGATATGGAATAATAAAAAATAAGCTTGTATTTATATGCATATGGGAAAAAAATTAAAATTAAAATGCATTAGTTGGCTAATGGTTCGAGCTCAAATTCACCTTCATTTATATTCAAATTTTATAACATTACATGTGTACATGTGTAGAACTACATATGTGTACGTACATTTAATGTATTTAATACACATTTAACATGTGTTTAACATATATAAATCATAAATACGTGAGAATGAGTTCTCTAAATATAGATTTAAAATTTGTATAAACATGTTATTGAGTGTAAACATGTACATGTACACATGTATCTATTAATGTATAAACATTTAAACATAAGAAAACACATGTACATGTAGATAGATTCAATATATAAACATAAACATGTTATAAGCAAAGAGGTACATGCACGCAGATTGAATGAAAATAAACATATAAATGCAGATTGTATAAACACTCTTGAGTGTACTTAGAAACATGTACATGTAGATAGATGAACATAAACATAAACATTATAAGAAAATCTAAGTACATGCATGTACATATTGAATGAAAATAAACATATAAACATAAGAAAATGTGTATGTATATCATATAAGCAAATGTACTAGAGATCATCAAATGTACCTGTAACAATGTCAACAATCTAACAAATGTACTAGATCTAGATCATCAAATGTAAGTAATAATGTATCAACAACCTAACAAACATGTACTAGAGATCATCAAACATGCAGCCCAAGTCATATATAATGTTAAACAACTCATAAATCTAGTGCAACCTAACATGAATGTCGACTCCTAGTTGAACGACCATTTGAATGAGAACCCTGCTCTGATAGATGTGCTGAGCCCTAGAGATAAAATTGTGTACACAATGTGTTAAATACATATATAATATATTATAAATTTTATGAAAGTTATTTAAGAATGTACATGCATTTTTAAATATCTA
>VDFB02281492.1:685973587-686059580 GCA_007258455.2 Sequoia sempervirens
CAAGGCGGACTTCCTTGAATCTGTTGCCATTTTCCTTCTCTTTCATGGGCGGACTTGCCTTGATTGTTTGCCATTTGACTTGTTGAAGAGGGCGGACTTCATCTTTGACCTGTCCATTTGATGCTTTGACAGGGGCAGACTTCATGCTTTCTCTTGCCATGGCCTTATTTGACTTAGACATTTCCAAGGGCGGACTTCATGGTTTGCATGTCCATTGCTCAGCGGACTTCATCATTTTCCTTGGCGGACTTCAGCTAGTGGTTGACCATGACAAGGGCGGACATGATACATGTTCTTGCCGTTGCATACTTTGACAGAGGCGGACTTGACAGATTTCATTGCCATTGCCCAGATTTTTGTGCCCTTCACATTGTCAGCCATTGCCAACTTTTACCTGGCTGTGTTAAGGCGGAATCCATAGTTTGCTTGGCCGTTGCTCAGATTTTTCTGTCATTGGCATGTTTCTTGACTAAGGCTGAAAGTGTATATCTCATTTTCTCCATGATTGTGTTCAGATTTTCCCATGAATGTTCAGATTTTCCCATGAATGTTCAGATTTCTTACGAATTTCTAGACTTCTTGACGGATTTCCTGAATTTTTACCAATTTGTTGATGAGTTGATCATCTTATCCACCATTTTCTGTGCTCTTTACCAGATTTCTCTGTGATTTTCAGAATTTTACACCATTTTTGAACGAATTTTCCAGATTTTTGAACTTTTATGTGATTTTGCAGAATTTTACCAAAATTTCAAAAAAACTTCGAATCGATTTTCTGAGAGTTTCGTTGCTCGTTTCGAACTTCTGAGTGCGTTTTCGAAACTTGTGGCCCTTCTAAAAATAGAAACTTTCTAAAAATAGAAATTTTCCAAAAATAGCAACTTTCCAAAAATAGACCCTAAAAAATAGGGATCCCAAAATTGCCCAAAAGTGCCAAAAAAGTAGGTCCTAAAAAATAGGGGGCCCGGGGTGAGAAACCCTAAAAACTTGGAGGTGTCGGAATTGACTGAAACGACAGTCGATCTTCGTCTCCCAGGCCTTCTAAGCGCGATGGTGACATTATACAGTGATCCAGGCTAAATTTCTCCAACTGACTCGGGTGACCATTCAAAACTCAAACTCCTCATTTGCAAAAAGACTGGTGATAAGCGGTTGCGACGCCAAGGCAAAAAGCAAAAGCAAAAAGAAAACGATGGTCCCCATTTGCAATGGGGCGATGTGTGAAAAGGTCACAACACGTTGGACATGACTCTTCCATATTGCCGATGAAAAATGGAAAAGTGACAGCTGCTTTTTGTTTTGGCCTTTGGATATTCTGATATGTTTCCAATTGCCTTAAAACTTCCAACAAAACCATTTTGTTGGTGGGATAAATGGGTAGTCTATAAGGACATCCTGAGAATCCTTGAATCTTGATGTAAGTAAACTTGGGATACTGGATGAACCGGGATCCATATCGGCCGATCAAACTCTTGGCCTCATGGGAGTCTTTGATGTGTTCCACCTTGGAGAAGTCGAGTGATGTACATAAGGAAGGCGTCATGTGCTCACCTGAAATGTGACTTCTCTTTTAGATGCAACTGCGAATAGCAATCATAAGATTTGAATTGTCCTTCGCCATTGCCGACCACACCCTTGCAAACCAAGCCAGCATACTTGTAAGACCTTGCAAGCAAATATACGATATAAGAGCTCATATGGAAGGTCTTGGTTTCTTCTAGGTTGACCAGCTGCTCATGGAGGCTATCACTGATCATTCTGGACCAGTTAAACATCTTTACTCCAGAAACTATTTCATCAACGAAATAATACATCCAGTTTTCAAAAGGTGCGCCCTGAGGATTGCCTACTATTCTATTCAGCAGCAAGACGATGTCGCCATATTCTTCTTTGAAATGTATTCAGACCAACTTCTTCGGCATCTTCCCCGCAGTAGGTCTGGGTTTCAATAACCAAGTCTTGTTTATATTCGATGCACAGAGGTCTTGCTAATTTTGGTAAAGCTTAAGTGCATCCTCTTTGGTTCGATAGGACGTCCGGTTGTAAACTGGAATTCCAAAAGTTTTTTGAATGGCTGGTTCAGACAAGTATGCAAGAACTCTTCCATCAAGGGCTTCTATCTGTCTTTCCCGTGCATTATAATGCAATGCACATTCCACCATAAGTTCTAGACACTCTTTTGCTAGCGGAAATCCAGCTACATGAACAATCCGTTGCGCATCAGTCTTCTTGCAATTGGCGTAGGAAAACGTCTATCACTTCCGTACATTCTTTCCTTGAAATCATCGAAGTCAACATGGCCAAGGTTGGTGCCCACAATATGCTCCCATTTGGATTTAATCTTTGACTGCAGTTGCGCACCCTTGCTGGCAAACTTCATTTTTACTCTCTCGAAAATAAATCTGCAAGAAGAAACAAAGAGAATAATTAGAATTCAAAATTTAAATTACTCGAAAAATATTCCAGCTAGTTGTCAAATCAAACTTCGTGAAGAATTGTGCTGGAAAAGCAAAGAAATGACGAAGTTTTTATGCCAAAATGAAGTGGAAAAAATAAATCTGCCTGGCTCTTTTGGACAAATGAAATAGTCACGATCACAGTGCCAGCTGGTACAAATTTGCTTCTTTCACTTTGCTTCAAACCTTTCTCAACTTTCATGCTTTAGACAAACTTTCTTCTCACATTTTTCTTTCGAAAATTGAATGATTGTAAAAATGAGAAGTGAATTCAATTTTAAAGATGAGAAAATCGACCCATTTAGCAAATTTCGATTGTTTCCATCAAATCGAGTTTGAACTTGGCTTGTACTCTGCTTTCGAATGGCAATTTTTATCTTCAATGATAATCTCTGGGAAAGTTTCCAAATTCAACGCCAGTTCAGTAAAGCTCTTTTTGTATTTTTCCAATTTTGATTTTTAAAGCTTATCTCTTTGGGGTGTTGAAAATATTTAAATAAGAATTAAAATAATTAAAATAATTATTTTATGTGTCGTTTTCAACCCCTTCGTTTTATGGCATTTATTTTATCCAAGGCAAATTTGATTTTTCAAAATTTTCTTGCCATTGCCTTAGGCGAATTTTTTTTCTTTCCAATTTTACTTTGCCATAATTTTTATCTTCCTAAACCATTTTGCCATAATTTTCTTTCCGTCCTAAGTCTCTGGCAAAATTTTATTTCCATCTTCCTAAGTCATTGGCAAAATTTTCTGAAGCACATTAATGCTAGACTTGGAAAAATATTTTTATTTCCTTCTAAGTGGCGAATTTTTCATAGTGCCAAGCATATTTTAAATTTCCAATGTTGAAGCTTAGGCAAAATTTTAATTTTTACCACTTCTCTAAGTATGGCGAACTTCCCTCATTATTAAGCCATGTCTTTTCTCCCAAGGCGGACTTAGCCTTAGTCCAAGCCATTTAATTTTTCCTTGCCTATGCTCAAGCCACTTTTCCTTTTCATATGGCGGACTTTCTTGAACCTCTTGCCACTTTACATGGGGCGGACTTGTCTTGACTTTAAGCCATCAGCTGGGCGGACTTTCCTTTTATCTATGCCATTTAGACTACCTTCCAAGGCGGACTTTACTTAGCATTGTGCCATCTTCAAATTGCTAAGGGCGGACTTTACATGTGTTTATGCCATACATCTCTTTGCTGGGCGGACTTCACTCATATCCTTGCCATCTTGGAGCGGACTTCAACCCTTCTCAAGCCACTCTTCATTGCCAAGGGCGGACTTGGCATATGTTTGTACCATTCTTTTTTGTCCAAGGGCGGACTTGGCACATATTCATGCCATTCTTTTGTGAGCTGAGCGGACTTCATACTCCTCCATGCCATTCCACATTTGTCCAAGGGCGGCCTTGGCACGTCTTCAAGCCATTTCTTCTTAAGTGGCTGGGCGGACTTGCCACATGTCTAAGCCATTAGCTGTTGCTTGGCTGAAACCTTTTGCCAGTACCTTCTTTACTGGGCGGACTTCACCTTCAGCCATTGATTTTGCCCTTCTTTCAGCTTGCTGGTTAAGATTTCAGTCTTCTTTCATGCCTTCACCATGATCAATTTGCCATGATTTCTCAGATTTTTCATGAATTTTCCAGATTTCTCCATGGATTTTCCAGATTTTTCACTATTTTCTGTGATTTTTGGAACTGATTTTTCCAGATTTCTAACATTTTTCTGATTTTCACCATGAATTCATAAAATTTTCAAATTGATTTTCTGAGAGTTTTGTTGATCTTTTCGAACTTCTGAGTGGATTTTCGAAATTCGAGCCCTTTCTAAATATATAAACACTGACAAAAAGAGAAACTTTTCCCAAAATAGCAACTTTCTAAAAATAGCCCCTAAAAAATAGGGATCTCAGAATTGCTCAAAAGTGCCAAAAAAGTAGGTCTTAAAAAATAGGGGGCCAAAGTGAAAACCCTAAAAAGTAGGTGTCAGAATTGACTGAAACGACATTCGATCTTCGTCTCCCGGGCCTCCTAAGCATGATGATGACGTTTGCACAGTGATCCAGACTCAGACTCCTTACTCGACTCGGGTGACCATTCAAAACTCAAACCCCAAAACCCCAAACGGAGACCAGACAAAACCGAGACGCGCAATGGAAAAACCCTAAAAGGAAAACTACTAGGGTCCCCATTTGCAATGGGGCGAGGTGTGAATTAGGTCACAACACTGCTGTGAAGTGTAAAGTGTGAGCTCAATGCTTGCAAGAGGATTGAAGAAGCTTGTGGATGAAGTCTAGAAGTGGTGAAGAGATCTTCCAACCTTCAATATGCAAGTTCAAGGGCTGAATATGAAGGGATGAGGAAGAAAACGGCCATATTCGGGTCGGTCGGCCGAGGAGGGCGTTACAAATCGACCCCCAATGGGAAGTGTAACACCTCTGCAGGCTCCAGATGTAGGAATCTGTTAGGAACGTAAGCGCGCCACACGGACGTCTACGCGCCGCGCGGGCGTCCCCGAAAGAAACGCCTCCACCGACGCTCAAAATAGGCGCCAAGTGTGGTGCAAGCAACGGGCTTAGGTGGAATTAAGCCTCTGAACTTGGTTTTCTAAAGTGGACAAAGGCAAAAAGGGGAATTGCACATAGAGTGCAAATTCACTCTTATACACTAGGAATCAACAAAGGTTGAAAAGGTCAAGACCTCCCTTCTTCAACGCCACTTTGGAGTTTTTATAGCTTTGACCCAAGGAAAACAATTTTTTAGGCGCCCAAGTGGAAAGGAAGCAATCAACTCAAAGAGGAAAAAGAGCATTTAGTAATTCTTAATGACTATCCTACTTTTTCTCCAACATAGGATAGACAAAAAGCAAACCAAGCTCATTTGAAATCAGTTCTTGCACTTTTGGGAAAAGCATTGTAAACTTGGAGAAGTTTCTTTCTAGCGTTTTTGTGCATTGTAACTCAGATTTTCAGTCTTTAGACTGAAAATAAACATTGTAATACTCCATTTCAAAACATTTTTCAATCAAAGCAAGATATATTTCAGACCATTTACGGCTGTAAACACCTTTTATCAATAGAATTGAGCATTTTTGGCCTTCAAAAGTTCTGTTCCTGTTGCGTATACGAGGTAATTGATATCATTTTCTGTGGTTTTCATATGCAAATCCTGAGTTGAATGTCTTATTTCTATCATTTTCAAACAGAAGAAGTTATATTTGTGTAGGCTATTGCTTGTGTCACTGTACAAATAGATGTTAGTTGTGACAAACATCATATTTTCTTCCTTCTCAAACTACAAAAAACATAGACCTTTCAATAAAATACAGACACATATATGTGAAACACTAATGTTGTGCACAAACAGTTCAATTATTGATTACTTGTGTGAGAAAACAACAGTCCAAGTCTGAACAAAACATTTTTGGTGCATCACCCACATAGTTAGATTCAATTCATGTCATCTTTCTATCTGTTTTCATCAGTAGCAGCAATAGTCTAAGTTAGGATAGGTGAGTACCAAGGGAACCAGCCCTCTCTAGAGGTTCTTTTCCACCATAGGTGACCCACAAACCTAGAAAAGATCCCATGTTTCACCAGTAGGCTGAGTTTTGCAACATTGTGAGGGTGCACTTCTAGGTGATAACAATAACAAAATATCATCTTAGATTCCCAGCACAAGACACAACCAACAAGCAGGATAATATTTGGTGCTACCAAATGATTATCTACACATATAGCCAAAAGATTCTTATTTCCCCAGCAGGTAATAATTACAGAGATACGCTAAAACCAGAATTCACTGCATCTAAAAGATGATAATGTTTGATTGATTTCTTTACTGTATCCAAGTTCAAAGCTAAAGTGGAAATTTAATCTTGTAGTAAATATTGCGCCACATAAGTTCCAGTATTCATGGATACTCAAACACTCACAAAAATTACCGGATTTGTATAAATAAAATTAAGTAAACAGAATTCAGATACAATTCACCATTTCAGGTATGAATTGTTGCAGGATCATTTGGTTATATACCTAAACAGTCAAGATAGATGTGATTTAAAATGCACAAAAAAATGGTAAGGATTACATGAGCATGATTATGGCAACAGTGTTGCCTTTCAAGGCATTCATTTAGAAGATAGGATTGGTATTAGAATGTGAAATTTAAAAACAGAAGAGACCAACTATGCAGACCTGAAAGATTTAATTCCTTCTTTAAGTTCTGAATCTTCCAGTATATTTCTTGAGCTGAATGGAACACCTGCACAGTAAATATTGCATGAAGCAAAGCAATCTTATCATTATCATGCACACAAGATCACTGACCTGAAAAAGCCAATATATCCTTACTAATAAAATCAGCAATTGCATATATAGCAAATAGCAGTTGACTAAACTTACAAGTACATCTAAATAATGACAACATATTGAGATTTAAAGATATCTTTTACTAAATTAAGAGTATTTTCTCTTACACTGACCAAGGAAGAAGATCTTGTGAAGATGCAAGCCAGGTAGAGGTGAAAAGACATTGTGTCCAAAGGAGAAATGTTGAAAAGTTATTTAGCTACCTAAAACACCCAAGGAATCCTCCCTCCAATGATCCACTGCCATGTCCTTGTGGCACCATCACACCCACAACAAGGAATGGTCATGGTTCATTGAAATCCTCCCTTCCACCATGTCAACAAGGTGCAAGATCGATTCATGCCTTGGAGAATCCACAGCTAGTTATACCAATAACTTACCTTCTAAATATGCAAGATGTTATAAACTAATCAATCAATTATCAGGATCTGAATATGTATTTTGGTATAAAAAATACTAATTTGCTATAATTTGCCTATTTGGAGAAATTAATTATAACTAAGAAATCGAAAACAGAAATTACAAAAAGTGTATATCCAATAGACGTATATAGAATGATGTAATGGGTGGTACAGAATTTTACTAATACGGAAGATGAATGATTACTCTTCAATCTTCACTTTCCAATGGTTAATTGGTTCTAGTATTAATGTTTGACAATAAAATTAGGGGTTTTTATTACTTAGTGAGTCTACAGCCTCAACTTACAGACTCATTTGAGCTTTTTCAATGAACCTGAGTTCAAGTCCAAATTAAAAAACACTTTGCCTAGTTTTTGCTGAGTTTTGTGAGTCAATATTATGGGGTTCAGCACAAAGAATTTGAAAGGGTGGAGATTGGGCAGAAATCCTAGAGGCCGAAATTACACATATGGAGCATACATTGATCTGTCAGTTTTCACAATTTTTGACTCCAAATGAGTCCATTTTAAAAACCTGGAAGAAGAACTCTTCATTTTCCCTTGTGCCAAAAGTTTCTTCCTGGTGATTTAAGGATCCGCAAAAGGCAGGAAATTGTTGCTTCAGAAGGGGCCATAGTCGTGGGACAGAGCTTACCTTTATCTGAAATCTTGGTACCCAGATTTCAACCCTCCCACTGAGACTTTCTTAGAAATTCTGGTTTGGGTTCAGCTCCCTAACCTTCTGCTTGCAATTTCTCCCCCAGCCTTTCTTCCACTAGGAATTTTGTTGCAGTTCCAGGAAAATCTCAGCTACAATCCACTTTCACCTCTGCTCAGATTCTTGTGAAAATGGATCTTTACAAACAATTACCAGCAGAAATAGGTATCGACGTAGGGAACAAAATTTGGAGGCAGCAGATCATGTTATGGTACAGGTCATATAGTGAAACCTTATCCTCAAACTTCATCTTCAACAAAACAGATTAAATCCACAATGCAAGCTACATGGAGAGGGGCTGACCTGGGTCATCAACACTTTTTTCCTAACAATACTGAAGATCCTGAGGCTTATGTGATTTTGAATCTTAAGGTTAAGGTGCCTTCAAAAACTAAAATTTCTTTTGGCACCCTTGTTTCACCAAGCAGTTGTCCTTCCCTGTTAGAGGCTGAGGTTGTGTTTCCCAAAACTCCAAGGGGGAATGCTCAGTGAGACAAGTCTTCTCTTTTGGTGGATTCAAAGTTGCGCTCTGGGCATGTGAGTGATGATTCTGCAAATTACAATTCAAACAATTGGACAATCGATAAGAGAAAAAAGAAGTCATTCTTGAGAAGGGTTAAGCAGGATCAATGTAAGATGACCTTGTGCTGCCATTACAAGAAGGGATAGCTGGGTTATTGGGTTGATGGTCATTTAGGTTTTTTTTTTTGTTCTTTTCTGTGCTCCCTTTTTTCAAGTTGGAGCACTGAATTCCAAAGTAGTTAAAGTCATTCTACACACTTGAAATGTTTACTACTCTTATCTCATAAAATAAATACATGAATTAATAATAGATGCATACCAGATACAAGAGTAAATATATCTTTATTTGCACATGAAATTATTGCAGAAGAGGACCAAAGATAGTCAACCAAGGATCAAATTCCATCCAACTAGATCATACTCCTTTCCTTGAAGATACACAATCTATTTAAAGGACGCAATAGTTGCCAAGAGGAACAGGATTGTTGATCATGACTCCCCAACATTCCCTACCAGACTACACAAGCAAACCCCAACTGTAGAGAAAAGTGAGGAAAGATGTATAAATTAAAAAATAAAGGCAAGGGAAAAAATTTGCAGCCAAGAGGAGGAACTTGCAGCACATTGAGAGCAGATTCATGAAGAATTTCTAAATATAGTCTTGTGGATTTTTTAAGCAGATAACACTTGCTGTGACAGTACTAGACATTATCAAATTATGGTTTACTTAAGTAAATATGTACATAATATCATAATAGTTAAAAACAGACAGTTCTTTTTCAATGGAACCATTATAAAAGGATAAATACAAAATAATAAACGCCAGTTTAACTCTTATAGACTTATAGTAGAGCACAAGATATAATGAAGTAATGCTGGTATTTTTTCTTAATTAATCAGTTGAATACAGAAATAGGAAATTCTGTGTTGTCAGTTTGTTGTTTTGACATGTAAGGTGTCTAATATACTATGTTTAAGAACAAAAGATCCATGCCAATAACGCTGAGTTTGTGAACAAAGGGTCCATGCTAATGTTGGCTTAAATTGATCAGTTTTTTTGCTTTCAGAAAAGTAGTAAGTATTTATTAATTTATTCTAGTTATTTTCATGCCTAGGGCCCTTTGACCTGTTCTTGGTCATTCATTGGCATTAATATAATTTCTTTCGTCTTTCTTTCTCCTCTAGATAGACATCCCATACAATCAAGAATGACTAGAGGGGTTAGCCACCTGTCTAATCTGGACATATGTGGAGCACGGAATATATGATATATCACTTAGCCAGATGCATTTGTTCATGATATTTTCTCAGACAAGGGCTTGTTGAAATGACAGCCATTTGAACTGGGAGCAGGCAAAGAATCAGATCAAGAGCTCTTGAAAACAAAAACAGGCACATAAGCATTAGACTGGGGAAAGGAGAAAAAAAACTAATGAGGAAATCATCGGCATAGTGGGGTCAGAAATGGATAAGTTCTTTCATTCAATTCTGCCATGGCCTGATTGAAACGATGAACATAACAAAAATATTAAAATATTCATGAGAACAGGAGAGAGCAAACTTCTTTGGGGAATCCCTTTCACCCAATTCCAATAGTTTGTTCCCTTGTAAACAAAAACATTAAACTCTGAGCACATATGTAGGTGGAAGCTATGCCAGCTTGAGGTAACTATATCTACACATAAATTGGATAGATATTTCAAATTGTACATTAGCACAAGTATGATGTAGGGCAGCATCTATATTTCTACAGGATTTGATCCTTTCCATTGTGAATAATTGTTGAATCCATTTTCATCCTGATTGTACACTATTTATCTTGGCTTATATAATTAGTTGAACTTCTGAACTTAGCCTAGACAAATAGTGAAATTGCCCTAACCAGAGCTACTGGAAGAAATAATTTGACACTACAATTACCATTGATTTGTTTTGATTAATAATTGATAGTCGTTCAGTTTTGGAAGGCACTGCCGAGACTGTCCAACCACTAAAAGGTTCTTGTAAAATATTACAGGAAAGCATAACTCAAATATAAAACCTAATACAATCAATGTTTCTTGGTCCATCTTGGTATGACATTTAAGAAGAGTAATGTGAAAACTGAAAACACGGCAAGGAGTAGGCACAAAAAGCTACTTATGTACAAAATTCACACAGTTCATTGAAAAAGTGTACAGGATAGACAAATATTACTCACCATATTGTTGCAGAACATTAACTGCTAATTTACTGAAGCCACAACGAGGAGCATCTGGAACTCCCTTAATATATAGCATTATAGGATTTTCTTTCACATCCTGCATCCAAAAATCATGAGCAAAAACAAAATAAAATTAATTAAAACTCAAAATAGCATTAGAATTACTTTTAACATTTTGCATTTTGAAATATTAGTAAATACACAAAAAAATATTGATCTCATATGAGGATTAAAGTGATAGATAAGATTCACAAATCTAAAAGGGAAAGATTATACCTTCTCCACCAACTCACGTGCTGAAGGAACATCACTTGGAGCCTTACTTACAGATCTGAAATCACTATGAGTGTCAGAGTCTCCTCCTATTGTTGAAAGCTGCTTTTGTAAGCCCAAACCATATGGTGCCCTCACTCTTGCCTACCCCAAAAATAAGTAATAAATCAGACACAAAGACATGAACAAATAAACTGTAAAAAAAATTACATTAATCATCCACTCGTTTCAACTCTCATTACATTTTCATGTTTAAAATTTTGCATTAGTATCTATTATTCACAAAACTATCCTGACACATGAGATAGCTAGTATATTTGTTAAATTCAAAGTTCACATCATTCATCCTTAAAGTTGGAGACCATAATTCTGCACATCTTCCAATTTATCCAGAGATCTCAGATAGTTTTAGAAACAACAACATTAAAACTAGATATGGATTTCTTATAATATACATAATAACAAAGAAGCTATATGGGCTGCTTATAACTCATATAATAACAAACTAGTTAAGAATAAATGAACAAACATCAAGCCATATGTAATACTAGCAAATAAAAATATAATTATTTCTTCAGCCCAAATAAATTATGAACACTAATTTCATAGATTTAAAACCCACCACCAAAAGTAAACTTTGAATATCTTGTTTTGCTATTTGTCTTTTGGCATAGGGTAATTAATGGTTCTAAGATGTTGAACAATTTCAAAGTGTCACTCTTTATGCAAATAAAAATCTCTCAATCCTTGAAGAGACATGAAATGGGATCAGGTTGTTCACACTGAAAACGTTTATGATTTATCTGACTAAATACGTAAACCATAGATACAGTTTTTTTACCCTTATTTTCCCCCCAAGACCAATTTTCTTGCCTGCCAATAAGATGGCACTACTCCTGACCCAAGGCAAAAGATTAAGTCTTAGACTTCCCAACCTTGCATTCCTAGTCCTTCAAAACAGATGTTACCCACAAAACATGGCAAATATCAAGGGAATATCTGTTGTAATCTTTGCAATAACCAGGTTAAAAACAGTGTACAACTCATCTTTCAGCATTATTCTTCTGATCATAAATAGACTGATATTTCCCATGCTTCCTTTGGAGTTCTTGCACCTATGACTGACAATTTAATTCATGCCAATAGAATTTTACATTTTACTCATCCTTATGTCATGCCAATATGACAGCATTGCCTTATACATAGTCTATAGATCATTCGGTGAAAATGTGTTTTTCATCTGATTTTTCAATGCTATTCTGTGCCCACCATTTTAATATGGTATCAAAACAGGGAGAGCCAAGAGGGGAGACCCTATGAAGAAAAGTAAGAAGAGGAAGTAGAGAGCAGAGGTGCACACTATCAAAGAGAAAGGGTGCCAGCTGTAAAGAACTGCAACCAATAGCAAGAAGGCTGACACAGAAATAAGAAAAGCATAGGGATGCTGGCAGACAAATGAAACAAGTTCTTTGTCATATAGAGCCCCAACCAAAGCCAGAAGGGAAGTGAACATAAATTCAATGCAGATGATACTTGTTATGGGCTTTGCTTCAAGCAGATCTGAGTAGCAACTGAGAAGAATAACGTGCAGAGTCTATTCAGCAATGCACTCCATCTCATCAGACCTTGGTCCACGTAGAGATGTCACACAATGATTTCTGTCAAGAGAGAATCATATGTGTTTAATGGAGCTGGTGGCTTCTAGTTCAAACAGCAGCACCGTCCAACAAGATCAAAGGACTTTTAGGGTTGTGAACAAGGTTTTTGTTAATGTTGGCTGTCAGAACGTTTATAAAAATTTATAAGGATTAAATTATTATGTAGTTTAAACTTTAGGAAGAAGTTAAAACCTAAATATTTCTCCCTTGGGATAATCTTTGATGAATCTCCCAAAAAAGTGGAAAGCAGTGAAATAGATTGTGGATTTGTAAAAATTTCAATGGCACTTTGGATTAGGGCTTCGACTATGTGAAGAATGACATATTACTTCTGGCCATATTTACAGATATTTCAAAGTTTCAATACTTAACAGAATATCAACTCCAAGATGTTGCTTTCATTTCACAAGCAGCTTCGTGTGTAAAATTTATTTTACAGGTGTACTTCTAAGGCAGTTGTAGGGTAGCATACAAATCAATTTGTTTGAAAAAGATTCTCAGAGCCAACACTATTTCATAATACTAAAGTAAGCCACAACGAAGTACATCGGCATTTCATTAGGCATCTTGTACAGACTACAGAGCAAAGAAATTGAGCTTTGTCTGCCCAGCACAGGACCAAGTAACAAATATTTTCACCGAGCACCAAATAAAGGAAACTTCATAAATAAATGGCCTTTAAGAGAGAAGGGGATAGGAAAAATATCCATATGTTTACATTGAAAGTCATTTAGAGTCTAAAGTGAGTGATTATGTCCTCTTAAATGTATTACTGTTTACCTAAAATGTAGATGGGTTAAACAAGTTTTATCGGTTATACATTATCTGTATTTGACACAACAGAAGCCATAGAACAAAAAGTCAGTCATACAAGATTTATTACTATTTCTAGTCTTGAGTTATGAATATGAAAAAAACAACACAAATATGAAAAAAAAATTAAAATTGTTTAATCTGATGGTCCAAACTCATATTGTTGTATGTCAGGATGGCTTATTGAACAAAAATTGATGTAGACCTCAAGAATAAATCAATCTAGCTATGTCTTACAGATGAAGAAGCTAACTGTGATCTCAAAAATGCCTGCAAGATGCGGTGAGCCATTCTCCCAGCCAAGTCAAGCTCACTAAAAAGTACTTTTCCTTGATCCTTCAAAAAATTTCAGGGCATGAAGTGGTAAAGTATTTCCTGCAAGCAATGAAAAATGAGTTAAACAAATGAACTGTTAACAATTAAGTCATTTCACTGTCATTTTTTACCACAGATGTTGAGATTTGATCCAAGTTTTTCCCAACAGAAGTTCAAAACTAATGAGTTAGAGGAAAATGTAAATCAATAATTGAGCAATCTGGCAGCTAGCACTAAATCATGAACACTTTGAGATCACAAAGTATATAATATGGATTGTGGCATTACAAAATGCATAACATTGAAACTGCAAACAAGGTGGTAATACAAAGTTCTGCATAATTACTAAAAATTCAAGGAAACAACCACACAGTTCCATCCATATATTTAGACATAAAACTAAAAGACAGTGAACACTGAAAAGAAAGCATAAGACAAAGACATGATATAATATTGAACATCAAAGCAAGCTAGTTGTGAAGCAGATTGTGCATGCAAGATATTGTTCTCAGGTAAAGTAGAGTGTGCATACAAGAAATTGTCATCAGGTAAAGTAGATTGTGCATGCAATAGATTGTCACTGATTTCACCTAAGTTCAATGGTGAATTTAGTCCAATATTCATAACATACAACTTAAGACTTAACTAATTAGACATTAGTTACAGGACATTATTTCATTATGGGATAATTGAACCTGTAGCTAATCCTCTTTTGAAGGATGGATGGAATTTGGATGGAATTGTGCAGTGACTTAAGAATGACAGTATAACTTTATAGAATTAAATTGAGTAACCCCGTTCTTTATTTCTTGATATACTCAAATGGAATTCTCCTAAAGGATCCAAAAAATATCAAATCGAATGCTTAGAAGGGCAAAATTCATACAGAAATGATAGGATGTTGCTGTACTGTAGCTGTTTCTTAATTAATGAAGTTTAAAATTAGTAAAGATCCCTGGAAAAGCTCAGTAATTTTCTTTCTGAGGTTTTCTTTCCTCCTTTTTTGTGTGATGTTTTATGTTGAAGTACTTTCAACATTTTTTCTGAATCAATTTTGTGCCTATGATTTATTATCTTGGTTTCAAGTTCAGTATACTTAATATGATGCATATTGACTTCAATACTTATGGTCCTATAAGGTAAATGGATTAGGTAAGAGGTGCATATTTTTACTAATAAAGATAGAAGTAATAATTAATAGAAAAGGATAAAATAAAACCACTTGCATCGCTGTTGCTCTGTCCACTTCCTCTACTGAAGCAGATCCTAAATTTTTGGATGCATAGCACATGGTTGAGGGATCAATCATGTTGCAAGGAAGAGTTAGATGGAAAAGAGGAGAATGAAGAAATGCCTGCAGCTGACAATTTTAACTGCAGTCAAACTAGTTCAACATGTTCAACCACAGAAAAACTCATCAGTATGGGAAAAATGCAGCTGACAAATTCAGTCGTGGAAAAACTTATACAAGAAAACAGTAAAATTAAATTCATCTGAAGACTCGAAAGTTTTCAACAGTTCTTCTTAGCTGACATGGGAAAGGTTTCACTTTTCTCCCCAGTCAACTTATTTACTCATCTTCTAATATAAAGACACCCATCAAGGTATCTACTAGTTAGTTCATCCTTTTGAAGGGGAATTCCTCCTCCATGGGAACCATGAACGGATTGTTTAGGTAAGATACCCTTGAGAGAGTCACATTACAATCATGCTAGTTTTGGTCGATTAACAATTAAAGGTAAAAGTCCATTGTCATGTTCCATTAGGATTGTGTGATTGCACGTAGTTATTGGAATTCACTATAATTATGTGCAAGTGAGAATACCAGAAAACAGGTGTTCTTAGAAGGCCCTTAAAGGGAGCAAACTTGTATGAACAATTTTCATTGTGGATTCTTTTGCTCGAATTTTAGGACATTAAATTTCTCTAGGATAAATCTCGAGCGTTTACTTTGTTCGTTGTTTTGCAATTACTTGTTTATGTGATGTTGCTCCATGTTTCAACAACTAAGACACGTTGGATTTGAATAGTTGGAATGTTCTTGCCTCTTTGGTTTCGGCTCTATTTTATAGTATAGAACTAGAGAACAAAAAAGGAAAGAATGTAGAATTCATTGGTGATTCCTCCAATGGATTATCCAAGGGATTTATGGATTATAAGCCTTGTATGCAATTATAATGTGATGATATCAATGAAGATATGCTATTCATGAAACTATCGAACTTCTCTTGTGGCATTGATCCATAAGACAAGTTATATGATAGTCGCCAAAAAATTCCACTGAAGAGAAGACCGCTTACCACAGCTCCTGGTAACAATATCCATATATAATGTAGGCATACCCTATTCATATAATCCCACCCTCTGATTTAAAACGACGCTCTACCCTATCCTTGTACTGGAACCCCATGTCTTCATGTACCTAATTACGATGTATTTTCCAGGATCAAATATCTGTTGAAGGATGTTGTTTAGAGTTGTCCTTCGTAGGTGTTAGCCTATATATGGGATTTCAACTGTTTTCATGATGAAGTCATTCCAGTCTATGTCAGCATTCTTTCAATTTACTTTTCAGGGTACTCATGGATGTAAATTGTAATCTCAGTACTCAGTGTGATATTTCTTTAAGTTTTTTCAAGCTTCTGCATGGCTGAATAATAATATTCTTTCTTTGAGAACATGCGACTTTATTCCAGTTCTCTCTTCTCCTACCCTTTCTTGAATCTCTGCCCAATCACTGGTTATCGCATACAACATTTAAGAGTTTTCCAGAGAAATATCTGCGTGCTCTGCAAAAACTCAATTCCCTTCCTTGCTAGTGCCGATTGAACGAAAAAAGGAAAAAACGTTGGATGATAAAGAAAACATTGTGCTTAAAAATACCTTCAATATACGGGGAGGAGGACAAAAATACAGTAACAGAAATAAACAACTTACCTAAAATGCACCACAGCGAAAACCCAATTTTATTTTCGAACTTTCTGCGTTAAGGACAGTGAAAAGCCTTTACTCTCCCCACCCAAACCAAAAGGGAACCGGTCGCAGGTGTTCCCTTCTGATATTTCTGAAAAGAACAAAATAATTTATTTTGCCACGTGTTGTAGCGATATAAGTCGGGGCCCGGAGGAGGCTTCCCGAACTATAATCAGCAATCGTATTGGAGTGTGAAAGGTAATTTTTCAATTCATTAATAAAGTAGCAATCACACCTTGGTGTGCAATGGGTGTCCAATGGGTACGCCCAAGAGGTGTGGAAGGTCAACTACGAAAAAAACTGGTCTATTTTTTTCATACATTTTACAATACATGAGGTCAATTGGTAAGGCTATTTAGCAATGATTTTGTTTGTGCAACAAAGGTTTCAATGGAGAAGTGATAACTTCAAACCAATTGTGCACTTTCTTATATGGATCCAAACACAACTAACACAAAACCTCTAAATGAGGAAGATGGTCATGCTCCATTATCAATAGGTTCATGTTATGTTTGCAATACAGAGAGGGAGAAAGAGGGATAGAAAGAGGGAGAGTTAGAGGGGGAAAGAGTGACATAGAGAGAGTGGTAAGAAAATAGAGAAAAAAATAGAGTGAGACATAAAGAACAAAGAGAGAGGACCTAAGAAAGAAAGGGATATACAAAGAGGGAAGAGGGATATAGAGACGCATAGAGAGAGGGGTGTGGAAGGTCAATTATGTTCAACCATTTGAGCTACAACCTTTTGTTTCTTTATTTTTTATTTTTTATTGACAGTAAATAAATAAATGTATTTAATTTAAAGAACAAATTTAGCTTCAAAATTTAATTTAAACCCATTTTCAAAATTTACCCTCCTTTACATTGTGGCAAATGTTTGAAGAGCCCGCAGAATGACTAGACCAAATTTTCAACTAAAAAAGAACCATGTCTATGCAACCTTGGCAATGTGTGTTAGGTCGCTTGTTGGATTACTCATTATATTATCACGTTGCTTTTGTGATGTAAAAGTAGTGCCACCCTGGTTCATTTTTGGAGCTTCACTGGTGGACACTGGCAACAACGATTACCTTGTCATCACTACCAGAACTGACTTCTATCCTTACGAAATAGATTATCCTCTATGAGAAACTTGTAACGTGAATTATCATGCCCTTATGCAAATGATTTCCTACTCTAAGCATATCTCCTCATGGACATGTGTCATCTTTGGATTGTTGACACAAAATAATTGATAGAATGTAATAACTCGTTCTAAATTATTACTTAAATAATATTATTTCAAATGACACATGAATACAATCAAATTAAAAAGACATAACTAAGTAGTTATAGTCAATCATAGCAACACATGTCTAATTAAAATGAGACAAGATTTATATATTCAATTCGAGAGTCAATTACAATGTCTAAGTTTGACTTGGCTCATAAGGCCACAAAGTCAATACAATGTACAACTTTTGCATCAAGGTTACATGATAGACTAAAATAGTCTTGTGAACATCCAAGGTTCCTCTTGACGCTCGCCTCCTCTGGTGGACAAGAACATGGTTGAAGCGGTTTACCGCCCAACCACAAAGCTTATGCTTCCTCGAAATTCTTCCAACTTGAAGAATACCCAACCCTACATAGAATGTTTAGCAAGAGAACAATCTGCAAGGTGGAATCTAGTGTGTGCCCATACATCAACATGCATTTCTATCTACATGTTAGAAAAGAGAATGCAAGATCTATGCTAGGAATGGAAGAGAGTGTCACCACATAGTCCATACATACATAATGAATTGAATTGCTTGGCTAAGCATAAAAATAATGTTGCAACAACAAACAATAGTTTTTGGTAAAGCAAACCTATACTCTTTGAACTCTATCTCGACACCAGTCCCGGAAGGTAACTTTCAACATCAAGTTATCTCTTAGCAACTAACTACCCTCTAGCAGGATCTACCCTTAGGTACTCTATTCTACTAGGTGTTGTTGTTCTATTCAATTTACAATTCATAAATAAATCTAATGGAAATTGATCAAACATTATCCAGATCCATTAAAAGGACATGTCACAAGATTACTTTCATCGTAACTAAGTATTCATTTAAGAATGAAGAATAATAGGAAACAAAAGAAGGTATGTCACAACTATGTGCATGTACATAGACGAAGGTCTACATGCATACACATATATGTGCCTATTTAAGTTATGAATTTGTGCATACATTCTGAATTTAAAACCAATAGCTTAGATTTCTATAATTCAAATAATGTTTCAGAATCTCATATAGTCTATCGATTTGCATTGAAGTAATAATTTTAAAAACAAGTTTGTTTAAATAGTTTCCCACATATTGTTATGTCGTTTGTATCAATCATGCTATGATAACAAACTATTCTAATGTAATCACACAGTTATTGTTTAATACAATGATGTTGTCTACAACTAAACAATCACAGTTTACAATAAATTAATGTTGTTTAAGAATGAACACATACTTTTTATAACAGAACAATGTTGTTTACATATAAAACATTCAATGTTTATAACAGAACAATACTATTTCAGCTAAACAATTATAGAACAATACTATTTCAGCTAAACAATTATAGAACAATACTGTTTCAACTAAACAATTACAAAACAATACTGTTTGAACTAAACACTTATAGTTCAATGTTGTTTCAACTAAACATTTACAAAAGAATATTGTTTTCAGCTAAACAATTATAGAACAAAGTTGATTCAGCTTAGCAATTATAAAATGATGTTGTTTCAAGTAAAACGTTCACAGTTTATAATGAAATGATGGCGTTCATAATATAACAACCATTGTTTACACTAATACAATATTGTTTACAATGAAATAGTTATAGTTTATAATGAATGATGCAGTTTGCAATAGTTTATAGTTACAACTCCAAGTTTCCATTGCTTCGTTAATCCAAGCTTTATCATTCTAACAACTATATATAAAACTTTCATGTAAAAAGATAACCCAATGAAGTTGTTATTAACTTTTGAAAGGTATTTAAAAGAACTCGAACAACATGCTAACCATTTATCAACAATGATAAAATGCTCAGAATCAAAGAATAATTCTCTTTCAGGCTCAGGTTGAAAACCCTCATTCAATGTTAACATACATACTTTTGTCATTCTAAGAATGACCCACGGTCGTTGACTATGGCTCCATACATGGTGGCCGAGGTCGGCTAGAAAGTATTCATTCCAAGGATGTTTGGGTGTCGTTCATGGTGAATGATGGTTTACAATACTATACATGCAAGTAAATTAAGAGAACGAATTAATCGTTCAGCCTTTATCCTTTAAGGATTAGGCAACATGAAACCACAATATCCCTGCAACATAACAAATATTTGCAACTACAAGGAAATAATAAAAGCCCATGTTGCAATATGGGTGATATAAGCCCACTGTTGCCCATGGCGACAAGGCAACCAAGATCATTTGAAAACCATTCGATTCAGGATTGAAGGTGATGGCTTTGCACCATATGGGCGACTATTGGATGGATAATAATAAGCAAAACAAAATATATGTAACATAATATTTTTGTTGAAGATTCGGCCTACCCTTTAAGGGTGGTATGAATTTTAAAAAAATCACATCACTCCAATCACAGGCTTATCGAATTACATGCAATCATATACACAAGGTACCTAGCGACTTTTAAATCTTACAGAGTGATATACAATTGGCTTCCAAGCTATTGGCATTGCATGCACTAGCAAACCGAGTATAGAAACAAAATGACATGGTTATACTTAAAATCAGAAAACACTAAACCAATTTGTAATGATTTACATAAGAAGTTCGATGAATAGGTTTTACTCTATTTAATGAAATCGACAAAGTAATGATTCGAATTGTGCAAGGATAATAGATGAAACTGTAAAATGAAATGAAAAGCAAACATTTTTAATGAAAAACACCAAATACTTCTGATAACGAGGATTTTTCTTTGGCTTTTTCCCACGATGCTTGTTGAACAACCCGTTCTCTTTATGTTTGTGTCAATGCTATCCTTCAAGATTAGCAACTTTCCTTCATTTCTCTGCCTCCACTAAGGTGTTTTCGAATGATAACAAGCATTAATTATTTGCCGCCCCCACCTTCATAATTCGAATATTGCCTTCATGGCGATGGCAGGCCACAACCTTCGTTGGATTTTCTCATGATATTATTTTAAATTTTAATAACAGTCCAATAATGATAATATCGGTTTTCAAATTCTATTGATAAGGAATATAAATATGTATGTGTGTGTGTATATATATATATATATTTATATATTTTAACATTCATTCACATTCACTCATATTTGTTCTTCGATTTATATATATATTATTTGTTTGAAGAGACTTATGTGTTTCATATATCAACATTTAATTAAATAAAAGAACTTTTATTTCATTTCAAGCATCAATTTATTTAAACAAAAAGGGACTTTTACTTAATTTCATATAATGAAATTCTTATCCTTTTTAATCATACTTTAGAATACATACTATCATTTTCTTCCAAATTCTCAAAACACAAAATTAAGGTGAACAATTTAAACATGAAATCATGGGTTTAATTTTTCCACTAGCCATTCATTTCCAATCATTGAAACAATTTGAATCATGTAATTAAGCTCTTCTTTATGCAAAACATTCAAATGCAAATCATCATGCAATTTGTGGTGTGTGCACCCAAATTCCATCTTGCTTACCATTCAATGGACAGCTAAATGATCTTATTTCAACTGTGTTCTCATCCTTCAACTTGTCACCCTACAACTGCACACACTTACACTTGCTGAAATTCATCAGTAACGTTCAAATCATTATATATATAAGATAATTCAAAAAGATTGCATAGTCAACGATGACCAAATTCTTTCAATCTTTTCAAAAATATCAAAATTTTCATTCAACATATTGAAATTCCTTAATAATTCAATTTATCATAATATAATTAAAAATACAATAAATTTGGGTTATGACATAGAAAGTTAATCTCTCTCTTTCTTTGTGTCTTTCTCTATTCTTCTCTCTCTATCAATATCCCCTTCTATCCCCTTCTCTTTATTTCCCCCCCCCTTTCTTCCTTTATATCTCTTATCTCTTTCTTTATTCCTCTCTCTCTTATTGTCTCACTTTGTCTTTCTATCTTTTCTCCCTACCTCTCTCTAATTCTTTATTTTCCTAATATCTATTTCTCTTCTTTATTCTCTATCTTTCCCCTCTTCTCTCTCCACTTCTATATCCCTCTTTCTCTCTAGTTTTTTCTCTCTCCCTTTCCCTGTATCTCCCTCTTTTTTCTCTCTCTATCCCTCTTTATCTATCTACCTATTTCTTTACTCATCTCTCTATACCCCCTCTCTCTATTTATATATCCCTCCCCCTCTCTCCTCTATGTTCCACTTTTTGGTACATAAAGCTTATTCATTTGAGAGAGATACAAGAAAATCAAAGTTACAAAGGTTTCAATGGGAACATTGGGGGCCATTTTTAAGGGATGTTTATGGTGGAGCAGATGCTTAAGTGGTTAATCATCTTGAAGTTCAACCATAAATCAGAGCTAAAAAATGCATTTATAAAGTCTATCAAAATGTATAAATTTGATGAAATACATTGATACTCTTCAATCTCTCTATTACACTACATAAAAGTTGAAATCATCATTAATATATAAAAAAATGTTATACATATTCAATTTGTCTTATTATATTTATTTAAAAGTCTAATACACAATTCTTATAATACATAACTCTATAAATTAAAAATCTAACTTTTATTATTTTAGAAAAATTATAATATAAGAATAATTATTCTATTAACCTAAACCTTAACCCATTGATTTATTTATAAATCATAAAAGAAAAAAGTCATTATGAAATATCTCACCAATACTACCCGATGTGTAATGGACACTTTCATGACCAATACATTAGCATTTCCATTGTATTAATTGATTGATAAACAACAAGCATTTCCATTGTATTAATTGATTGATAAACAACAATAACAATAATCTTAGGGCATTGGTAGCCCCTCAGTCTTTGCTTCATGCCACATAAATTCTCACAAAGTCTATGTGTTGCACAAACTATTCTCCCACGACACAAATGCTTCAAATAGGCGAAAAATGCATATTAATTCAAGGAGGATTTTAGGGAAGATAAGTAAAGTGCCTGATCAGGTCTCTATTCATAGTCCTCTGTTGAAAGGATAAAGACTGCAACAAGACATGAGATGATGGAGTAGAGTTTCAAGGTAGACACATGAGCCTCTTTGGACAAGAAAGAATCTCATAGTGCCAACTATCTCACAGAGCCTTCTCTGACAAAGATTTCATGAAAGGAGAGTTTTGGCAGAGGTGAGACAGATCAAACGTACGTGCATGAAGCTTCACACAGATGATCTCATGAACTTGGGAGACAACATCTGTTTGAGGTATTTAGTCAAACAATGCAACTTGTTTATACTTTTCTGAATTTTCATATATGTCTAGCAGGGAACTTGTAACTACATCAGACAACAATTCCCTTTTGATTATGCTTTGATGGATGTCCATGCCCTGATCTAAAGTTCTTATTTTAGCATAGGTTGGGAGGATGCTACCAAATATTTTGGAGTTTTGTTTTACTCCTGGAAAATGCACTTGCTTATATGCTTCCATGGTCTGCATATCTTCTCTAGCACTGCATCTCACAGATTATGGTCGCTATATGCCAGTGTAGAAGTAAATGCTCTTGATCTTGTTTTGAAAGCCATTTGAGATCTTCAGGTTTGCACATCATCTTCTATCAGGCATGTCAATTTAATTTGTTCAATAATAAATCTTTTTTTAGATCATGATGGGCTTTGTACTGGTGTACATAGGAACTTTCATTGCAAGGATGGTGGCATCATTTTAATTTTCATTTTGTTGATGAATGGATTAGATCACTCTTCAATCATCTTGCATCCCCTTTCCAGCATTGCACGTCATTGATCATCAAACTTAATTAGGTTTGTTTCATAGAGGGAATGTCTTTGGTGTTAATAATCTTGTCACATCATAGCATCCTGTACAATGATAGTTTTTTTTAAGACAAGTTAAATGTGAAAATGAAATAACTATAGTGAAAAATGGATGGCTATGATAGTTTGAATGGTCTGAATAGCTTCTCTAGTAAAATGAGACATTGATTTGAATATTTTGTTGGACAAACTTCATAGAGGGAACACCTTCGGCATAAAAATTGAGTATCTCTTAACAACTAAGAGTAGGGGAATTAAAAGAAAATTGTGTCATTTTTTTTAGGTAGATATATGTTTAATTTTAAAGGATTTTTTTTTATGTCTTTAACTAAATAATTTTATATTTAAAATTTAAGCATTGACTATTCTAAAATTGTAACAAAAATTTAAGGAATTAATATTGCTCAAAAATAATAAAAATATTAAATGAATAAAATATGAGAATTTTGATATTTAAGATAACATTATATATATATATATATTAATCATTATACTTGTTTTTATTAATAATATTTTAATTTTAATTTTATTTTAATTATTGAATAGTTTTAATCATAATTTGCATTCTAATCCTAATCATAATTACAATGCTTTAAAGATTATAATAATAATAATTAGAATTAGAATTTAACTAAGAATTATAAAATTAGATTATAAGTAATTATTTTAATTATAATGATCTTACTTAATAATTATTTAACTAAAATTTTAAATAATTATTAATTAGGATCATGATTATAATTTGTATCATGTTAATTGTAACTTAATTTATATAATTATGTCGAGAGGCGTAACCTACAGTGACATATGGGGGGTAGAATAGAAAAAAATGTTAACTTTTTCAATTAAATGGCTGACACATTAATAAGGAGTAAAGAAAAACGTGTCAACAAATAAAACAATAAACGCTTAATTAAAAAAGTGTTGACAAATAAAACAATAAAACAATAAAAAGGTATATGTGGATATAAAATCCCTCGAGCTCCCTTCAATTTGATAATATTTTGCTAAGTCTGGCTTGCGCCCTATACATTTGAATATCCTCGGGCCCCTTTTTGAAGAGTTTCACCTACTATCGCCACGTGTTCGTCGCACGCTCCTCATAGGGATTTCCTCCCTTGCTTCTCTACTGAGCCTTGCCATGCTTCCATGTGTCAATAGTGCGGGCCTTTGAAAGCCTACTTCCCTTCGCTTCTCTACCGAGCTCTGCCCGCGTGCCACGTAGCATCATTCCACGTACACTTTTTGGCGGACCCCATAGTCAGTGCTGGTAGCGAAGACTTCTCCACGTGTCTTCTCTGCGGGGGTTTTCGTCGTAAGGAGGGAAGAATGAACAACAGGCCCCGACCTATCACCACATGTCCTAACTGACTTCGTGGGTGAGCGACACATGTTTGCATGGGAATTTTCTACTTCTACATGAGGACAACCGCCATCATTTGCAGGGGATGCATCTAGGTCGAAGGCGGCTGTATTCTATGGCTCAGAATCTTTTCTGTTGCAATGACCTTAGGAAATCATTGCTATGGACATCATTACTTATGATGAAGGAATCTTTTATGTTAAACTGACTTTCAAGCAATGGGATTATTTTCTATAAATACTACTTTCCAAAAAAGAGTTCGGAACATACAAAAAAATTGTGAAAAGAAACCAGACCTTTTTGCATTATTTTTTATTATTGTATTAAGACTCGCAGACTATGCCATTGTTGTTCGGCCTTTCTATTTCTTAGCTATTTGACAAAAACATTATATTGTGCCATTATTGTACTGCGTAGTTTATTTACAAAACTTCTATAATTTCAATATAAGTTTGTTGATTTAGACCATGTCTTGGACTCTTCTTTTCAGTAAATGTGTATGGGAGTTATTTTATGTTATTGAATAGATTATTTAGGTTTTCATCTATGATTTATGTTATTCTGGGACATGCAGATTGTTGAACGGGCCCTTAAATACCATCTAAACGAGAGATTTACTGTGCCCACACCTACCTCTTGGTGCGTCACCTTAGATTAGATCTTTATTTTTTATATCTACTTATTTTTCCCATTCCAAAACCCCAAATTATAGAAGGAGTCGGCTTCTTTAAAAACCTAGAGGTCACTCAGTTTAGCGCAATTGGTCCCCCATTAATTGAGTTTCCCATAAGGCTGCTGCTTGTCAAATTTTGGCATCAACAGTTTCTTTTTCTGGCATGCTCGGTGGGACTTGTTTTTAATGTATCTAAATTCAATGGGTGTATGAGCCATCAACCTATTACTAGATCCCAAACAACGAATAACCCTGGCCTGCTAGTACCACCGCTAGTAATAGTACGAACTAGAACCTGTCTGATGAATGTTTCGATCCCTCCACTAGCCATGTCGATTGCTAACATAAATTATGTGGCATGGGATGCCAGAAGCCCCCTTATAGCACCAATAGCACCAATTGTATAGGCTCCTATCCCTTCTTCCATGCTAAAAGCTTTGCCAAAGTTCAACAGAAAAGGCTCGAAGACACCATCTGACCATCTACAAGATGTGGCAAATGTGTGTTTGGTGTACAGAGTCACCAACCAAAATGTAGCGCTAAGGTTGCTCGTAGCCTCTTTCAAGGGTAAGGCACTAGATTGGTACCACACTTTGGAAGCTAACACTATTGGTACTTGGGACCAGCTTGGAGATCCTTTCTACGAGAGATTTTTAAATAATGGAGATCAATATTTGCTATACCATCAGTTGGTGACCATAAAGCAGGCCCCTCAGGAGGCCATGATTGACTTTGAACAATGCCTGGTTTCACACAACTTGGTAGAGAATCCAGGCTACTATCAACTCGTCGGTCGAGTTGGTATTCATGTTCTACTTGAAATCCATTAATGTCGACATCACGATGATGATAGTCTCTTGGCAGGACCACTCTACCAGACGCATACAACATTGTTGTCAAGGTGAAGAACAATCTGATAGATGCCTCAAAAAGTTGTCGCCTCAGCCTGCTATGCCTATATTTCCTGAGATATCAGTTCCTGCCCAGGAAATAACATCTACTAGTGCGCCCGCTCCTCCCCAATCTATGTACATATATTCAAGTGCACCACAAAAAATTGCTTCCACATTTGGCTCTTCAAAAGATGAGATGAGCGATGTTAAGGAGCTGTTGTAGACCATCTCAAACGAAATAATTACCATCAAGCAAAACCGGTCCGTGCCTCCAAAGCCAACCTACCAAAATTATCAAGGTGGAAGATCTTCCTACCAGCAGAATTAGTTCCAAGGAGGCTCGAACATAAATCCATAGGCTCAAACAACTAAGTAGATGGTGCCAATCCCTACTCTACTGCAAAATGCTCACCCAAGCTCGAGTAGAGAATTGACAGCGGGGAAAAACAATCTCGTCGATGACATCAATCCATGGTGCTTCCCCTGCGGCGACGCACATATGCCCCGAAACTGCTCGCGCGACAACATGCAACAAAAGGTGGTAGTACAACACAACCAAGGTGCAACGTCAGACCGTGGAGGTTATGTATACGCCTCTCCCCAGATGAAAAATGCGGTACTCACCGCACAAATGCAAGGGATGTCCTTGGAGCAAGAAATGGATATAGCTCCCAACCACACGCTCTTCTCATGGATGGAAGAAGAAGAGGCAGTGTTTGCAAATGATGCATCCAAATCAAAATCCCCACAAGTGTAGTCCGATTACAACACTCATTCTAAGAGGAGATTCACGGGTGAACCAGTCATCTCGTAGCCCAAAAGTGCCTCCGATCAGACTCCTAGTACCTCAACAGTTGCACAACAATTTCAACCACGAAGGGAAATTGTTATAACAAGGGCTATGGAACAGAAGCCTTTGAATCCACCACCATTCAATGTGGTAGAACAATTGAAGAAATCCTCTACTAATGTATCTCTTTGGGATATCCTAGCTATTTTAGAGCAAAATTCATTATTACAAAAGGCCCTCTGGGAAGATGCAAGCATTGAGCCGATAGAGCAATCACTCAAGGGAAGGGCTGTTGATTCATCACCTCTGACCAAAGTCCTCACAAATAGTACAGAGGAAGCCTCTACTGAAGTTAGAGATAAGTTGAAACCAAAGCCTTTTTTCCTAACTCTTATTGTGGGTAAAAAATTATTGCATAATTCCATGATTGACTCTGGTGCTAGCACCACAGTCATGCCCAAGTAGATAGTTGAAGCCTTAGGCCTTAGCTATGAACCTTTAAAAAAGGGGGTTATGCAACTTGAGGGGAACAAGGTTGAAACTGTAGATGTCATTAAGGACCTCCCCTTGACTCTATTCTCCTATCCTAGTATCACAGTTCCATAAGATACTGTGATCATAGATGTTCCCCCTATGTTCAGTCTTTTCTTATCTCAGGAATTCACTTCCAAGATAGACAAATATCTTTCTTTGGATTGGTCACACTTGATCCTCAGGACCAAACATGGAGCTAAAATGAAAATAATATCCAAACCTATACATTCAAAATGTGTAGTAGATGAAGCCATGATCAACTTTGAGGTCACTCATACCTCTATCACCAAAGAGGAAATATATTGTACCAAGATACTAGAGGATGAAAAGGTGACTGGAGACTAGACTAATTTAGAGGAGGTCCTCTTGAGTGAATATATAGACACCGATCCTTTCGAAAACTATCTTGCTATCGGGTTAGGTACCTATGTCATCTATGATGAAGATCAAGTGATCCCAAAGGTCCTAAAGGAATCTGAGGGTAGTCAAGCCTTAGAAATATGGACGCTACATTTTGATGGAGCAAGATGCAAAGTTGGTGCATGAGTCAGGATATGTTTGATGTTCCCATCCAATGAAAAGACACTCATATCTTTTCACTTCCAGTTCACTTGTTCAAACAATGAAGCCGAATATGAAGGCCTAGGGCAAGGTCTAAGCCTTGTAGAGCGAATGGGCATTAAGTAAATAATGGTGTTTGGAGACTCATAACTAATAGTAAATCAAGTCTGAGGGGTTTCTGCTGTAAGGAATGTCCGCATGAGATCCTATAGACATAGAGTATGGGACTTGATCAAGGGATTTGAAGCCTTCAATATCCAAATAGTGCCCAGAGAGAAAAATACAGATGTGGATTGCATGGCAGCAATTGGATCTCAATTTGATCCTTCTTTTGACTTAATTCATAATATACACTCTGTACAAGTGATCGTCCAACCGATAATCCCAGATAATGATCAAAGCTGGCAAGTATTCAAAAGTGATGAACACATCACCTCATTCATCCAATAGTTGGGAGAGTTCGCTGAGCAACTCTAACCGAAGATTGTCGAGGCCTATGAAGGACAAATTATTTAGTTAAGGTCCAAAAAGCTTCCAAAAGGATTGGTCACTCTCAAAAACCTATTCGATTGTGATGATGCAAGAAATGACAAGAGGAAGTTTGTAGTGGAAACGAGCGACTATGCAAATCTTCAAGTTGGAGATGGAAGGAGACTTAAGGTCAAAAAAGATGTTTCGTAGGACAATAAAGAAAGACTCATCCAATTTTGTGAGAAATATGAAGGAGTAGTGGCCTGGTCATATGATGACCTCAAGGGATACAATATCGAAATCATCCAACATACTATAGAGCTGATAGAAGGAGCAAAACCTATTCGCCAGAAGTAGAGGCCAGTAAATCCAAAGATTGAGGCCTTGATGGCGCAAGAGCTAACAAAGCTAATTCAGTCTCAGATTGTCTCTCGATCAAGCACAATACATGGGTATCTAACCCGGTTCTAGTCTGAAAGAAGAACAAAGACATCCACCTGTGTGTTGATTTTTGGGACCTAAACAGAGCATCCCTTAAGGACCACTACCCCTTGCCTTCCATGGAGTCTATCTTACAAACAATGGCAGGATCAAAGATGTTTTCTTTGTTGGATGGCTTCTCAGATTACAACCAAATCCGAGTAAAAGAGGACCAACACAAAAGAACATTCACTACCAAGTGGGGAATGCTTGTATATGAAAAAATGCCTTTTGGCCTCTCAAATGCAAGAGCTACCTTCCAGCGGCAAATGGATATTGCTTTCAGGGAATTGATCAATAAAATAATTTTGATCTACTTGGATGATCTTATAATATTCTCCAAACATAAGGATGATCATTTTGATCACCTTGAATTGGTCTTTAAAAAATGCCAAGAGTTTGGGATATCCCTTAACTCAAAAAAATGTGTCTTCGGAGTGCCGCAAGGAAAATTATTGGGACATGTAGTGTCTAAACAAGGAATTGCAATTGATCCTAAGCGGGTGATAGCAATCAGAAAACTCCCCCTACTAGTTAATAAGAAGGGAGTCCAGTCCTTCCTAGGAAAGGTAAATTTTGTGAGCAAATTCATTTATGATTTTGCAGGAATAATTAGACCTATCACCCTGATGCTAAAAAAGGATCAGTTGTTCAAATGGACAAAAGAAGCTAGAGAAGCCTTTGAAAAGGTAAAGGATGTTATTTCTTCAACTCTTGTGTTGGTAAATCCTGACCTATCAAAGGAATTCATAATGTATGTATTCAGTAGCAAGTCTAACATCACTTTGTTTTGACCCAGAAGGATGATGAAGGAAAGGGAGAACATCTGATAGCATTTCACTCCCAAACCTTAAAAGATTATGAGATGAACTATAACTTCATCAAAAGGAAAGCATTTTCCATTGTTAAGGGGCTCAAGAAGTTTTGACATCTCATATCTTGCAACAAGGTGATGGTATATGTCACACATTCTAGTGTGCGTGAGTACATCATGGAAGGAGAAATCACCGAAAAAAGGGCCAATTGGATCACTAAGATCCTCAAATATGATATTGAGGCCAAGCCCACAAAGACCATCCAGGGAAGAGGACTATGCGAGTATTTGGCACATGACGAAGAAATGGAAGCTGGAGAGGAGCAACCCAAGCTTGTTCTAACAAATGGACCTAAGTTCGAAGGCTGCTAGCTAGTAGACAGAGTAAGATTCATGCATACCAAAAAATATACGTCAAGCCTTCCTTCTTAGAAGAGAAGATTCTATAGGTTGTAGAACAATGAATATGCACTTATTGAAGGGGTCCTCTTCAAAAGGAACTTCAATTGCATTCTTTTGCGATGTGTCACCACAAAACAGGCGAGGAAATTTTTTGAAACTTTCCACAATAGTCCCACAGGCGTACATTTTTTTGCAAAGACCACCGCTATCAAAATTATGTGTGTTGGATATTTCTAGCCTACACTATTCAATGAATCACACTCTTTGGTTAAGGTCTGCAAGGAATTCCAATTCTTTGAGGGGAGGAGGAAAAACTCTGCAATGCCTCTCAACCTGATAGTGGTTGATGAACCCTTTGTGCAATGGGGCCTTGATTTTATCGAGATGATTAATCCCGCTTCAAGTGTAGGACACAAATGGATCCTCATGGCTACAGACTACTTTACTAAGTGGACCGAGGCCATGCCCTGAAGAATACAACGAAGGCAAAGATTGTGGGATTTCTCAAGGAATTGGTAATGAGATCTGACCCGCCAAAGACCATCATCTCCGAAAATGATAAGGCTTTCCTGGGCTCAAAGGTATGCCAATTTGCACTCAATCATGGCATATTCTTAAAGACATCTTCAAACTACTACCCATAGGGAAATGGCTTAGCTGAGTCGACAAATAAAAATTTCATCTGACTCATTAAAAGAATCGAGTCAGAACATCAAAAGGAGTGGCACAAGAACCTTTGGGTAGCACTCTGGCCAAACCGCATAACTCCTAAGCAAGTCCTCAAGGTTTTGTTGTACGAGTTAATATAGAAGAAGGAAATGCTATTGCCCATCTCCATGGAGATTCCTGCACTACAGTTGCTCAAATCCCTAGAGGTTGAAGAAAATGGAGCCATGGAGGTTCAACTGGTTGAGTTACTAGAAGTACAGGAAAAAAGAGGAAAGGCCCCAACAACCATGTCTAACCACCAACAAGTGGTTAAAGGGTGGATTGACAAGAAAACCTCAAACTAAGGTTTTAATTATAGAGACCTAGTGCTAAAGTTCAATGAGAGGGCCACAAAGCCTGGCCAACACGAAAAATTTGATAGCCCGTGGGAAGGCCCTTTTAGAATAATTCAATGCAAGCAACACAACATGTTCGAATTAGAAAATATGGAGAAAGAAGCATTGAGGATTCCAGTTAATGAAATCCACCTCAAATTGTTTGATTAAGCTTTATTAATTGTTCTGCTAGTGTAAATATGTAATTTTGTAAAATTTTCCTTTGTGTTCTTTTGTTCGGTCGGTCTTTCCAACACAATTGATAATGCAGGAAATACAAAAAAGCAACTCATAACATAGGAAGTAGAGAAACATAACCCATAATGCAGAAAGCAAAAAGCAAAAGAGATAGGAATTTAATAAAAGTTGTATATTCATTAGATGGTATCATATACTTTGATATTACACTTCCAAAATGGTTGAGGCCATACTTTAAAAGTATATATATATATACTATGCAGTTTTTTCAATATATACGATAAAATCCTTTTTTAGGCATATATACAAAAAATAGATGAAAAGTGTTGATTCTTATATGACAGTAGGAGCGTCATTAGTAGTGACATCTGGAAAAAAATCATTAGCAGGATCATTAACAGGAGCAATAGGATCATTAACAATAGTAGGGGCATAAAAAACAACGACTAGTGGTGGAGGATACACTAGGTCCCTAAAATCAATATACCATTCCATGCTGTAGAACAACACCACGTTGTAGCAGCGTAGCAAGAAGTGGCAGGCACGAGTAACCCTCTAGCGGTGCTCTTCATGCATCAGAATGCAGAATCCACTCAGGAACAACACCCACGACACCACTACATCTTCTTCAATGTGTTTGCAGAGGTCGCTCGTCGTAGGAAGACCCAAGCCATACACCACATTTTCCATAATTTCTCCAAGGTCGCCAAGGTAGCGCTTTGGGAAGATTTTCAATGTAAGTCGTAGGATCATTGGCTTAGGGACCTGTATATCAAGCAAGGACGCAACAAAGTGAGAGAAAATGTCGATATTGACCCTATACTTGTCTTTGTACTCTATACAATCCCTACCTAGTATCCACTTCATTGCTCTGATAGCCAACAAATGCTTGTTCTTCATCATTTGCTTCAAACACTTGTTATAAAATTCACCTAAGAAAGCTATCTGAGACTTATTGCTAGTGAGCCTAATTGGAGTATTCATGATGCCCATCTCTACCCAACTACCAAATGCTAATTCTTCCCAATCACTAAGTGCAATTATGTTATTGTCCTAGGGTCTATCTATAGAAATATCTGAGGCACTTGCGTGCCATAAGCGTGATGCTAATCAATTGTTAACTCAAAAATCCCACCAAGAGCCAACTCGAATTTCCCACCCAGTTGCATTTTCCATGTATGAATTGCTACATGCAAAGTTAAGAAGAAGTAATTAATTAGCACAAATCGGTGGCAGTCCCAAGTGATCATCCATACGATCAGGTGTTGATGTGTCACACTGCAAGCATGTTTCAGTCTCCAAGGAGGAACTCAAATCTTTTTGAGTACTCATTGCATCTTTGGCTTAATTATTCTTTTTAAGATATTAATTTCCAAGCATGTGAAAGGTTTTATATACCTTCAATCGCTGACTCAATTTCTCAAGAAATCGCGCTGTAGGACATAATTACTAACTGTTATTATGAATTCTTATCTTTTCAAAAGGGAAAGAAATTCATTTCGCATGAGCAAAGGAGCTGGCAGTAAATGCCGAATTTAATGCAGAAAGGCAACCGTGGTCTACAACTCCAAGTAAGAAAAAGCTAAGTGTTGCATGCGAAAGAATAACATTGTGAAAAGCATCCTGAGTACGCTATCCAGTGCAAAGAGTTTTGAGTGTAGAATTGCTGAAGAACACAAGTGAATTGCATTAAGTTTGAGCATCACAGAAATCCACAACACCGTGAAATGGCCCAAAATCCTCAGATGGAAGCACAAGGAGAGGCGACACAAAGCTTGTTTGATGCCATGCGTGCAACACCCATAGCCAATATTTTCAGTGATACCTCTTACGCTTCACCTAGGATACTAGAGAAGCTGAAGTGGATTCGCATGCGAGCCGCAAAAAAGTAGAAAACTCATAGGGACCAGAACCAGATAATGGAAGAATGGGATAGCATTCGTGATCCCACCCTCAAAACTAACCCTAAGAGTCTTAGGGAAGCAACTTGCGAAAGAATGAAAGTGACCACTAGTGAACGTCAATTGGCGTACAAGGAATGGTTTTGCAGAATCCCACAATATATGGTCACTTTTGTGCATTATTTCCTAGAGCTAGTTCATGAGGGCATTCAAAGTTTCAACCTAGATACCAGCGCCATTGAAGTCCAGGAGCTGAGGGTTATAATTAGCGAGGATGCTATCAGGGACATGTTGTGCATCCCAAAAAGGGGCTCTAGAGTAGAAAGGATGGAGTCATTCACTCCAGAAAAATGGTGAATTTTTTTGGAGAACCAGAGAACTTGTTCTGGAATTTTATAATAGAGAAACCCAAAGGCCTCAGGAAGATTTGGCAAAGCCACCATAGATTTTGGTTGCACGCAACGCTTTTATCACATATATGCAGGAGGCCTTCTCTATGATGGATTTTGTTTGCAACATGGATGAGTACAAGTTCGTGCAAGAATTTGAGCCAGGTCTGGGTTTTCAACTAAGAAAACAACATTCCTTATTCTCATATGAATTCGCGGAAGTCATCATCCAAGAAATGCTGAGCCAAATCAAGGAATACAAAACACAACATAAGTTCAAGTTTCCTTCTCTCCTTGCTCATGTTTTTACACCAAAACCCTGACTTCTTTAAAAAACATATGAGGTTAGCTATTTTTGATGAAAAGGGAGCAAGAAGGCCAGTTTTTGTATGGGCTCCCTTCCTTTCTGCTACACATGACTATTATGCATTCTCAGATTGTTTCTTGACTCCGATTCTGCAAGACTTGAGTGAGGATGGCAATCTTTATTGGCTTTTTTCCAACCAAATAGGGTGGATGCAGAGTTTCACTCCTAAATGTGATTGGTTTCTCAGAGAGGATTTCACATTCATTAGGATGTGTGGCTTTACTAAGGAATCATTCTGGATCCCATCATGCGTCACAAATAGGGTGTTGGCCATCGAGATGTTCTGGAAAGTGTTAGTTATTGACTATAACTTTTGCAGAGGGAAGGCCAAGAAGAAAGGATTTTTCTACTGCCCACTAAGCTTCAAAATGGTGGTTATGGCAAAGAAGCAGACACATAAGTTGCTAGAGGAAAAGCTGGCTCATCTGGGGCTAGTATTGATTTGTGACAAATGACAATATAACCCCGACAATGACTTAGCAAGCATAAATGTTCGGGTGACTCACAGCCCCCTACCTTATTGGGAAAAGTGACAGAATCCCCTGTTAGAATAAGATAATCTATTTGTAGACCTGGTTCACATTCCTATAGAGGATAGGAGGTCGACATGGCTCAATTTCTATTTCCCTTTGGCGAAGTTTAATGAGGAGCACCAAATGGGGGCCACCCTTCACAATGATTTGGCTAAGTATTGGAACTAGAGTGAGGAAAAGATTAGAGATTTCTGGATTTACCATCAAGAGATCCAATGCCTTGATGCCTCGTTCCAAGATGTAGTCCAGGATGAAAGATTTGATACTCTGTGGAATAGAGTGCATGATGATAACGATGCAAGTGATGATGAAGATATAGACTCAGAGGATGCTAGAAGATATAAAGGGAAGGGGAAGGAGAAGGAAAAGGAAGTGAAGATGACCCCAAAGTAGAAAATTGGACAAGCAACAAAGTAGCCTAGCACAACTACTTTGAAGTTGCGGGTGAACATATCATGTTTGGGAGCCTCACAGACATGCACATGGGCTGCGAAAAGACCCAGAGTAGCCCAACAATACCTATCGGAGGTCATAGAGGTGGACAATTCCCCACCCAACAAAAGGAAACAAACAGATGTAGCTCCTAGATAGGGTTCACAGGAGCCTGCAACAAGCCAAGGATCGAAGTCTTCCACAACTTAGGTATCTTTCTCTCCCCCTCTTCTTGATTTACAATCTCTGGTTTCTCTTGTTGTCTTTGTGTTGCTCATCACTTCAAGTGTTGACCTTTCTTTTTCTACTTCTTTTGCAATGGTCGCGGGAGGTTTCTCCCAATTCTCCCAAGTGGGACAATTCGCTTTTACTCCCCCGCGGGTTACTCCACCTTTCATTGGAGCCTAGTCTGCATCCACTATTGCTCCCCCTTTTTTTGCAACCGCGTCGGGTCCAACCCAACTTTCCCAACAAATGGAGTTTGTTATATCTCTGCTAGTGCCACCGCTTCCCATGAGTCCTTCCACCACTTCATAGACTGGGCCTTGGTATATTCCCCCATTCTTCCCACTAGCGTTCTCTCTTCTGAAGAAGAAATCAACCAGAACCACTCTCTCTTTCCCTTTTGCTCTTCCTCTCGGTGCACCCTTTGCAAGTGAGATGATTAGATCACCAATAAAATCTATTTCAGAGGGTGAAAAACAAAAGAAACACGGGCTCTTAGGCTCCAGAAGCAAAGGGACAAGGATACTAAAATGGTAGTAGAGCCACAGGTGTAGACCCTTTTCAATGAGGCTCAATAGTCGTTGCATTTTGTAACCATGCATCCGAACGTCATCAAGCCTAAAGGAGAGATGCAATCTGAAGATTACACCATCTATGCAATGGGACTCGATCTGTGTGCAACCCAACTGCAAGATAAAGTTGAGCTCATGGAGGAGACCCAGCATGTGGTGACCACTGACTTTCTCAAGTCTGGTCGCCAACTGAAGAAGAGAGAAGATGAGCTAAAAAAATTCAAGGAGAGGATAAAGGTCCTATTGAAGAAGGAGAAAGCAAGGGATGTTGAATTTGCACACTTGTTACACCAAGCGCAGGAAAAAAATGCTAGACTCCAAGAGGAACTTGCAAAGTTCCAGTCCATGGATCCCAACTTGGTTGCTGAGCTGCAACAAAAAAATCAAGAATTACAAGAACGGTTCGTACGAGCTGAGGAGGAGATTTAACAAAAGAATGAAGAGTTTCAACATTAATGCGCTTAATTGGAGTAGAGAATGCAATAGAAGGACATGGACTTCCAAGGCCGACAAACTCAATTCGAGAAGGAAATCTAGGAGGTAAGGCTCTCCTTGGATAGGGAATCTGCAACCAAAAGCCAAGCTAAGGAAAAATGGCTTGTTGAGTTAAGAACCCTATAGGAACAATTCTCTGTTGTGGACAAAAGGATTGCGAAACTGATGCAAGATGTTGGGTTGAAGGATGCAAAAATTGGTCTTTTGAAGAATCCTACCCAACCCCTTGCTACCCAGTTGGACCTCCTCTTAGTGGCCCAACAACTGTATATTTCATACTGGGAAAAGGTCAACTCCTTCTATCTGACTCTTCAATAAACACTTTAGTTCATGGAAAAAGTGGCAAATTTGAGCAGGGAGGTTCGTGAAATGATTGAACAGTTCCCACAATTCAATGTAGAGAGGGTGCCTGAAGTGGAAAAATTGCTAGATAAGCTATACACGATGTTGAATGAGGACTTAGTGGGCACAAGGATCGAGGACTAGAGTTAAGCTACCAAGACAACAAAATAATTCATCTGTTTCCATGTAGCCATCCTCCATGCTAGTGATTGCTCGACAACACTAGGTCAAACTATGAACAACATGCAGGCGAAATTCTCCCAACTGACTCAGATGGGCCTGCCCTCCCTATTTCTCTCTGATGATTCGGTGGCCACAGTGGAGCAGATTGCAATGAAGATTGAGGAGAAGCAGTAGGACATATATGCTTTTTAGAGCTTCAGTCAACCCCCTACTACTAAATATATTGAGGGTGTCACTCATCAGATAACATGACTGCTCTTTCAACTCGAGTCTGGGACCAGGATATCCATGAAGCTGCCATTCAAAGAAGTGATTGATCTACATGAGGCACAAGAGAATCTACACACCATATTGATGCCATTTGAGGCTGACTGGCTACCTTTGCAGACTGCTCTATCAAAGCTCTAACTCCATCGCCCATTGAATAAAGCTTTGGTCTTTGAACCATAAATTTTGGGTTCCTTGTTCCACAGGAAAAATGCCCCTGGTAGTCACCAAAATTTGTGGATATAAAATCCCTCGAGCTCCCTTCGGGTTGATTATATTTTGCTAAGTCTAGACTATGCCCTATACATTTGAATATCCTCGAGCCCCTTTTTGAAGAGCTTTGCCTACTATTGCCATGTGTCCGCCATGTGATCCTTGCAGGGATTTATTCTCTACCAAGCCCCACTATGCTTCCACGTGTTAGCAGCACAGGCCTTTGAAAGCCTGCTTCCCTTCGCTTCCCTACCGAGCTCCGCCTACGTGCCACATAGCATCGTTTTGCATACACTTTTTGGCAGACCCCACAGTCAATGCTGGTAGAGAAGACTTCTCCACATGTATTCTTCGCAAAGGTTTTTGTCACAAGGACTTGGAAGAATGAACAACAAGTCTCTACCTATCACCACGTGTCCTAACTGACATCATGGGTGAGCGCTGCATATTTACATGGGAATTCACTGCTTCTACACATGGACCACCACCATCATTTGTAGGGTATGCATCTAGCTCGAAGGCGACTGCATTTTATGGCTTAGAATCTTTTATGTTGCAATGACCTTGGGAAATCATTGCTATGGACATCATTACTTGTGATGAATGAATCTTTTCTATTACTGGCTTTCAAGTAGCAGGATTATTTTCTATAAATACTGCTTCTTCTTTCCAAGAAAGAGTTCAGAACATACAAAAAAATTGTGAAAAAACACCAGGCCATTTTGTATTGTTTTTAATTATTGTATTGAGACTCACAGAGTATGCCATTGTTATTCGGCCTTTCTGTTTCTTAGCTATTTGATAAAACATTATATTGTACCATTATTGTACGGAGTAGTTTATTTACAAAACTTCTATAATTTCAATATAAGTTTGCTGATTTAGACTGTCTTGGACTCTTCTTTTCAGTAAATGTGTATGGGAGTTATTTTATGTTATTGAATAGATTATTTAGGTTTTCATCTATGATTTCTATTATTCTAGAACATGCAGATTGCTGAACGGGCCCTTAAATCCCATTTGAAAGGGAGATTTACCATGCCCACACCTACCTCTTGGCGCATCGCCTTAGATTAGATCTTTATTTTTTATATCTACTTCCTTTTCTCATTCTAAAACCCTAAATTACATAAGGATCCAGCTTCTTTTAAAACCCAGAGGTCACTCACTTTAGCGCAATTGGTCCCCCATTAATTGAGTTTCCCATAAGGCTATTGCTTGTCAAATTTTGGCATCAACAATATATAAATATAAACGATATTTGAATCAATACATTACTTCACAAATTATAAAATATAAATAAATTGAAAGCAACAAATGAAGAAAGTGCAGCGAAGTGAATAAATCAAAGTGAAAAAAATCCAAGTAAGTCTTGATTAAGGGGGAAAAATAGGTTTTGAATGGACCCAAAACCATTAACAAAAGGTTTTGAATGGACCCGAAACCATTAACAAGCAGGTTTTAATGGGGATCTGAAACCCGTACAAAGAGACCAAGTTGCTATAGAATAAAATAAAGACAACCAACAACAAACTAGAAGCAGATTATAAAATATTAACTTGAAATCTCAAATTTGTAGCAAGAAAGGTTTTAATAGGAACCTTAAGCCCAAAAAAGCCATGGAATACAAATTAATTTGGACCCAAGAACAACCTGAGACGGCTAGGCAACCATCAACCTAAATTAGCTAGACTGTACCACAATGCTTATCAACACCAACCAATAATGAACAACCGGAGATGACCAGGTAACCATCAACCTGAACCAGCTGGACAACAACACAACACTTATCAACACCATCCAATGAAACCAAGCTCCCCTCCTTATTAGGAGAGTTGGGAATAAAAAACACTAAAGAGCCTTAGCAAACACACAACACCAACCTGACCTCCACCTCAATAGGAAGGGGCTCCCCTCTATAGGAGAGGATGAAATGAGACCCAAAACCACAAAAAATAGAACTTCCCACACAATCCATAACACACCTATCCACCTCAATAGAAGAGGGATCTTACCTCTAAAGGAGTAGTCTCCACCTCCAAAGAAGACCATAGCTGAAAAAATCGAAGGGAAGCAACTACACCCATAGTAAAGACCACCATAACATCCTTTGGCAAAAAAATAAATTGGAGCAAAGAAGAAAAATAGAGCAATCCTTAGCCAACAACACACCCCCATCCTTAAAAACAAAATTTAGGACCCAAAAGGGTGAGAGCATAGAGCTCAGTGAAATTGACTGGAAGTCGGCCATATAAAAAACCCAACACCAAGAGAAACACTCCCCACCAAGAGCAAAAAGAAAACCAATACTGCATTGAAGTAGGAACCAAAGAGCAACAACCTCCCTATCTAGAAAAACAACTAGCACCAACAAAGAGACAATGGGCCTCAAAAGAAGGATAAGGAAAGGAAATCCTCCAAATAGAGAGAGTAGAGAGCCAACAAGACAATGAAGACCAACCTCCAACCCTACATGCCAGTTAGGGTCTGAAACATGCCAAAAATTGTCCACAACCAACTCCACCAGAGGTAGACCAACAACCTCAACCCCAAGCAATGAAAGCAACCATACAAAGGAAAAGAAGCCCTAAAAAAGCCAGAGAGAGCCCGAAAAACCTACCGATAGGGCAAGAGGAGAGAAGACACAACAAGAGAAATCCACTTCCAACCCTATATGCCAATTAGGGTCTAAGATCAGGCCACCATTCTCCTCAAAAAACCCCACAACAAGAACTCCAAGCACCACAATTGACACGAAAACCAAATAAGAGACAAATGGACTGAAAAGAAGAAGGATGAGGCAAGGAAAGCCTCCAAGTAGAGAGAGTAGAGAGTCAGCAAGACAATGAAGAACAACCTCCAACCCTGCATGCCATTCAGGGTTTGAAACATGCCAAAAATTGTCTACAAACAACTCCACTAGAGGCAGGCTGACAACCTCATCCCCAAGCAATGAGAGCCCCCACATAGAGGAAAAAAATCCCAAAAAGGCTAGAGAAAACCAGAAAAAAATTGTAGACAGAGAAAGAGGAGAGAAGGCACATCAAGAAAAATCCACTTCCAACCCTACATGCCAGTCAAGGTCTGAGATAAGGCCACTAAACTCCTCAAGTAACCCATTAGCAAGAGCTCCTGGCATGAGTGATCCCACAATACTGGTTTACAATTTTTGGACAAACTGGACACTGAATTGATTTTTTTCTAACTAAATCTTCACTTTTGGGCACCTATAGCGACTAAACCATGAGGAATTTGAAGATGATGCAAAATAGTGATTTGTGACATTTTTTCTGTAGATTCTAAATATATATATTTTTAATTTTTTTTGAATCAGATTGCATTTCTTTTTCCATCTCCTTCAAAAACTAGTTTTTATCAATTAACACCATTTTAAGGAGTAATGCTCAGTGTATACAACATAACTTTTTTCTATGAATGATACAATTCTATTTTTTTTGAATTTAGATTTGTAACTATGATATCTAACAAGTTCATTTGGTTTCATAGTGTTTTACTAAATATTTTTTCCTTAATCAAGTTTTGAAGTGAAACCAATTACAATTCAGACATAGGCGGACTGTATACAACATAATTTTTTTTGTATGTATCAAAATTCAAATTTTTTAGTAGATCAAGGACATCAATACCTAGCCCGAACATATTTTTTAGAATTTTATTTTGATAATCAACTATTTTTCCACATGTGTAGAATAGAGAACTTGATTTTTGGTGAAAAACCTATGTTTAATTAAACTAAAAAAAAAACACAACAAAACCAAAATATATTAAAATTATATTCAATGGATAGCTCATTCTGAGGACTACCATCATCCAGTTGGGTCTCTGAAGTTTCCTCCATTTTCATCCTCAACTTGAGCTTCGAAAGGAATTTTTTTACAAACAATTAGTAGCAGTGGGGGAGAAAGGGGAAAAAGGGATGTTCACTCGAACCACTATTTGCTCAGACCCCCCTAAACCTATTGGCTCAAATGGGGGTTCGAGCGAACCCTAGTTCAATCAAACAACTTCAAAATAATGTTAAAAAATGTTGGACATGTTGGTTCAAGCAGACTCTTAGCTGACGTCTACTCGAACCCTTGGTCGATGAATCCATTTTTTTTCCCATATGCTTATAAATACTAGCAATTGCACCTTAGTGTGCAATAGGTACGCTGAAGAACTTTGGAAGGTAAATTACGATAAATTTTGGTCTATTTTTTGTATACATTTATGTAGTACATGAGGTCAATTGGTAGGCCATTTAGCAAATGATGTTGTTTGTGCAAAAAAAGGTCTAAATGGAAAAGTTATAGCTTCAAATAAACTATGCATCCACTTATAGGAATCCAAACATGATTGCAACAAAACCTTTGAATCAAGAAGATAATTAGGCTCCATTACCAATAGGTTCATGTTATGTTTGCAATAAGGAGAGAGGGAGAGAGAGAGAGAGGGAGAGGTAGGGATAGAAAGAGGGAGAGATAGAGGGGGGAAGAGCGAGAGAGAGCGGGGTAAGGAGATAGAGATATATAGGAAGATATAGATAGATATGTAGATGGAGAAGGAGAGGGATATGGAGAGGAGAGAAGGAGAGGGAGAGATAAAGAGAGAGAGAGAAGAGAAGGATATATAGAGATGGAATAGATAAATATATAGAGAGGGATATAGAGGGAGATAGATGGATGGATAGAGAGAGGGAGACATGTCTAGAGATAAAGGGGGATAGAGGAAAATAGAGGTAGAGATGAAGAAAGAGAGAGAGAGGAAGAGGGATACAAATAGATAGAGAGATATAGGTAGAGCCCGAGAGATAAATAAAAAGAAAGATAGGGAGATAAAGAGGGAGAGATAGAGAGGATGAGATAGAGAGATATAGAGGAAGAGGGATAGGGAGAGGGAGAGATATAGATGGTGAGATAGAGTGATATAGAGATAGATATATAATGAGATATAGATAGGGGAGGATATGGAGAGAGAGACAAAGAGATAGACAAAAAAAGAGAATTAGAGATAGGTAAATAAAGATGGTGAGAGGGAGAGAGAAATATGGGGGATAGAGAAAGGGAGAAACAAGTAGGGGGAGATAGAGATATATGGGAAGAGAAAGGGAGAGAGCAGTAGAGATAGAGAGATAGATAGGGGGATAGGGAGGGAGTGAGGGAGGGAGAGATGCAGAGAGATAAAGAGAGGGGGAGATAGAGAGAGAGGGAGAGAAAGGGAGAGAAATAGGTAGAGGAGAGGTAGAGAAAAGGGGGAGAGAGGGAGAGAGATAGGTCAAAGAGGAAGAGAGAGAAGAGGGGGAGAGAGGGAGAGAGATAGGTAGAAGAGGGAGAGAAAGAAGAGGGGGGAGGGAGGGAGAGTGATATGTAGAGAGGGAGAGAAAATAAGATGGGGGAGAGAGGGAGAGATAGCTCAATATATATAAATGGATATGGAGAGACATAGAAAGGGAGGGAGAGTTAGAGGGGGAAGAGTGAGAGAGAGAGGGGTAAGGAGATAGATATAGATAGGAAGATAGAGATAGAGATGAAGATGGAGAAGGAGAAGGAGAGGGATAGTGACAGGAGAGAAGGAGAGGGAGAGATAAAGAGAGATAGAGGAGAGAAGGATATATAGAGATGGAAGACAAAAATATATAGAGAGGGATAGAGAGGGAGATATATGGATGGATGGAGAGTGATTGAAATAAAACCTTCGAATCAAGAAGATAATTAGGCTCCATTACCAACAAGATCATGTTATGTTTGCAATAAGGAGAGAGGGAGAGAGGAAGGGAGGGGTAGGGATAGAAAGAGGGAGAGATAGAGGGGGGAAGAGCAAGAGAAAGAGAGGGGTAAGGAGATAGAGATAGATAGGAAGATAGAGATAGGTATGGAGATGGAGAAGGAGAAGGAGAGGGATCTGGAGAGGAGAGAAGGAGAGGGAGAGATAAAGAGAGAGAGGAGAGAAGGATATATAGAGATGGAAGAGATAAATATATAGAGAGGGATATAGAGGGAGATAGATGGATGGATAGAGAGAGTGATACATTTCTAGAGAGATATAGAGGAAGAGGGAGAGGGAGAGATAAAGATATATAGATGGTGAGATGTGATAGAGAGATAGAGATATAAGGAGACATAGATAGGGGAGGATATGGAGAGAGAGACAAAGAGATAGAAAAACAAAGAGAATTAGAGATGGTGAGGGAGAGAAAAATAGGGGGAGATAGAGAAAGGGAGAAAGAAGTAGGGGGAGATAGATATATATGGGAAGAGAAAGAGAGAGAGATTTATGGGAAGATAAAGAGAGATAGAGATATATATGTGACTTTATCTCTATATATGTCTCTCTCCTATTCTCTCTTTCTCTTTTCCTTTATCTATTTTCTCTATCTCCTTCACTATCTATACCTCTTTCTTTGTCCCTCTTTATTCATCTATATCTCTACCTATCTATATATATATCTATCTTTCTATATCTCTGTCTCCCTCTTTATCTCTCTATTTCTATTTATCTCTCTCTCTCTCTCTATCTCTATCTCCATCTTTGTTTCTCTCTCTTCTCTCTTTTTTTCTCCTTATCCCTCTTTTTATCTCTTTATTTCTATCTTTATTCCCCTCTCTTTATCTATCTTCATCTCTTTCTCCTCCTTTGTCTCATTTTTCTCCCTCTCTTTTTCTCTCTTTCTCTTTTTTCTCTCTCCACCTATCTATATATTATCTCTATATCCCTCTCCCTTTTCTCTTCCTTTCTCTTTCTCTTTTTCTCTCTCTCTCTATATGTTTGTCTTCTTAAGTGTGCAATGGGTACATTGAAGAGGTATTAAAGGTGAATTATCACATCCTTAATCAAATGACATGCTACCTTGAGCATAAATCCCCAAGGACACTATGTCATCCTTGGATTGTTGACATGAAATGACCAATCAAAAGTTAGTTTCCATTTTCTCTCTTTTCCCATGTATCTCTTATATTTCTCTCTCATGCTCTTTTTCTTTATCTATTCATTTCTCTTTCAATCTCTATCCCCATCTCTCTCTCTCTCAATATCTATCTATCTTAATTTTTCTCCTTCTCTCCTTCTCTATCTTTTGAGTTTTTCTCTCTTTATTAGTTGATAGGCTACATATATTGTGAGATTTGAGGCTGAAATAAGTCTCATGCCTACAAACCACTATTGAGTCATTGGAAAAGAAGTTTCAACTGCCATTTAATGGTAAACCAACTACTTTTTAATGGTAAAATCATTTAAATATTAGGTAAAAGCCTCCAAAATCTCACTTTTCACATAAAATTCATATAAATATTGATTTGGAAATTGGATGGGAACATTTTATTTCCATTTGCAGTATTTTTTGTCAATTTGATGGCAATTTTCTTTTTTTAATTGCGTTGATTTATATTTTAAATTTGTGTGCAAATATTTTATAATTAGATAATACTTAATTTCTTTAAAGAAAAAATCTAGATATGTCTAAATTTATTCCATTCCATTATTTAACACTTATTATTAATTGTTTAATTACACCACAAGTAATTAAAATTTACAACACATCCAAAACTCATACGAGCTCTAACATATTAACATACATTTACTTTTGTATTGGCGTATTCCTTGAACCTCCTTTAGGTGCAAGTGCTAGTATATATACCTCTCTCTCTATAGAATTGTCTCCCCCTCTATAATAACTTTTCTAGCTATAAGTGGAGTTGAAATTTCAAATGAAATCAAAATTCTTGAACTTAAGAATTCCATGGAATAAATATACTGTATATAATTGTAATTTAGCCAAAATGATTTTAAAAAACTTCACTAGGTTTCAAACAAGTATTGAAAGCATATATATGAGTTTACATGCAAGCAAAAAAAGTGAGAGATGATGCTATAAGTGTAGTTGAACTTTCAAATGAAATCAAAGATTCTTGAACTTAAGAATTCCATGGAACAAATATGTACATATAATTGGAATTTACACAAAATGATTTTAAAAAGCTTCACTAGGTTCAAAAATATAATTGGAAATAGATGATAAGGAATTTAGGCAAAATGAGTTTAAAAAAATTCACTAGATTGAACAAATATTGCATATGAGTTTACACATGCAAGCAACAAAAGTGAGAGATGATGCTATAAGTGGAGTATCTAACTTTTTTCAAATGAAATCAAAGATTCTTGAACTTAAGAATTCCATGGAACAAATATGTACATATAATTGGAATTTAGGCAAAATGATTTAAAAAAAATTCACTAGGTTCACAAATGCAATTGGAAATAGATGATAATAAATTTAGGAAAAATTAGTTTAAAAAAATTCACTAGATTGAACAAGTATTGCATATATGAATTTACACATGCTTGAGAAAAAAAAGTGAGAGATGATGAACTATAAGTGGAGTTGAACTTTCAAATGAAATCAAAGATTCTTGAACAAGTAAGTTTGAATTCCATGGAACAAATATGTAATTGAAATATCTACTCAATTTAAGGGTCCAAATGTGTTTCAACCACTAATTTGTGTCCAACCAAATTTAAAATACTTGTCATCAACATATATTATAAATAAAACAATCCAGAGTTCAAACAAGTTACTATAAGTTCTCACTTGAACATGTATACATGTACAAGTGAACTTGAAAATCATGGATATAATCTAACTCAAACATTTTGGTTCAGCCCGCTCTTCAAAAACATGTAATTTTTTTTGATGATCATCATTATCTAGTCTCCATTTTTTTCATCCACATGCATGTGGAACTGCATGAAGATGTAGGGTGGTAGCAATTATTAGGTGACTATATTGATATACCTTGTTATCAAGTCGATAGTCAACAAAATGAATCCCATGTTGAACAACTTTGACTTGTTTTAGATATATCCCTTGCACTACAATAGAACCTGCACAATAAACATGAACCTAAGGTAAGACATGTGAACGTGTACACCATTTTCATGCTCAAGGTTTGTACAATATATATTTAATGTTTTTAATGTAATGTACACACGAAAACAATGTAGATATATAATTTTAAATTCAAACTCACTTGTGGGAAATAACATTCCATCTCTTGTTTTAGGTTGTGTTAGCTTATTCCTCTCTTCTATGCAACACAATAAATAATAACTAACACCTTCTATGTTTCCAGGCTCTGCTATGACTGCAAAAACATATCCTGCACACCAAATTTACACAAAAAAATTCTAAAAAAATTAGAAATGTCTCTAGACTTTAAAGATTATTATATATATATAATATTTAAATTATTGAAAACTTACACATGTACCTTTTCTAACCAATCCTGAAATATGGTCATAATCAATTGAAATCAAAGGAATGTCTTGAAATATTTCTTCCTCATTTTCATTGTATGTTTCTGAAATGAATAGTGGCACCATATCCCATTTACTAACATATCCAAGTTCTTGGTTGTTGCATGCATGCTATTTTTCCGCAATGCACTCAGTGCAGAAACAAGAGTAATCCCTCATGTATAATGTCCATCTAGGGTGACTATCTGAACTCATAACATAATGCAAAGAACTTGTTTTGTCTACCCTCTTGCATCCATGCATCTATCTTCTGTCCACACCTAGATATGTGTACAAAAACAAACTTATCTGAACAAACATGTATATACATATATAAATTTTAAATTTAAATAAATTCAAATTTTTGAAAATGTAATTTAGACATACCCGATATCTCCCAAAACACTCTATGTTGAATGTTTTGGTTTGTTCTTGAAGATGTGCCAACCTCATTTGATGCAAAGTGTTTCTTACACCATTTAACAACATCATGTGCATCGTCTATACAATCTCCTGAATAACTCATTTGATGCAAGCTCCTGCACCATCATGCTCACCGTTTCCATGCCCACTTGCAAAGAAACTCCAAACATGTGGTATTTTGCAAATTTTATGATATCTAGATAGTGCATAAAATGGCCGCGATGATTTGAATTGTTCCGCACATCCATCTGGCCATAAAAAATGCTTTTCAAATTTTACACTCCTACTTCTCAAATTCTCAAATTTTTTTGTAAAGCAATGTTGTACAAAAAGTGTGTCATGCTCTTTATCATCACTAATATAAAAGTGATATTTTTTCTTAATGGCTCGTTGTTCATCTGTACTCTCAGCACAATCCAATTCCGATTGTGCATGTCGATTACACACATGCACCATAATAGTGATCTGCTTTGAAAAGTAATATTCTAATTGAATCTCTTTTTGATGTACAAAAGAGTAATTTTCTACAAAGTCAACTACTGATAGAACTATTCCAAGTGGGAAAGTATCTCTTAATGTTTGAAATTGTTGTGCTTGCCACTTAGCAAAAAGGAATGTTGTATGTATGGTTGTATCAATTTTCAAAAATCTTCCATAAATTTTCCAATAGGAATCTCCTCTTCCACATAGTTTAACCTTATAGATTCTTTCCCAAAATTTGTTTGAAACTTTACATACTATGATATTGTTATTAGGATTCAACCGTGTAGTTTCGAGTCAAAACCATCTCTCATGATAATGAATGGTCCACTTAGCACTCATTGCATCTAGGTGATGCTCACAGAGGTGAAGCACTGGGCCTTCCCGGGAGGTCACCCATCTTAGTACTACTCCAACTCAAGCGTGCTTAACCATAGAGTTATCTCTAAGGTTAAACCCACTTAGCTTGCAACCCCATTTACAAAACCTTCAGCAAGTCTTGTGCCTTATGAACCATTCATTATAAATCCCCTTTAGCTCATCAATTGATAAGTAGGAGGTATTTTCCATAGCAAGTCAAATTATGATATTGTTATCAAGATTCAACCGTGTAGTTTCGAGTCAAACTCATTGACCCATGTTTCATGATTAGTGGTTCACAAGAACCCATCTCTCATGATAATGAATAGTCCACTTAGCACTCATTGCATCTAGGTGATGCTCACAGAGGTGAAACATTACTATCTTTGTTAGGTCAATATCTTCGTTTCTTGAAGGAAATTTAGCCAAATTTCCACATGTTTCACAAAGTCCTTTTAAGCAGTTTATTTGAGGTCCATTTTCATGATCACATAACATATCCTTTATGAACAAACTTACCTATTTAGGAGGTGCATTTTGAAAACCATAACTTTCTTCTCTCATCTTTCGAAACACCTGATAGTAGAGATCAAATTCAATATGATAACGACAACAACAAGTTTCCAAAAACTTGTTTATCTTCACATAATATGGCTTAAACCTTTCAAACATTGTTTTCCCAATCTTTAAATATGAGGATACTTATTTCAAAAGTTCATATACATCTCAAGTTGTGTTATGTATAGCTAATGTTTGATATAATTTTCATAAATATTGGGCCCAATCTTGTGTCTCATAACATATCTATTATTTGATGATGGACGAGTCTCTTCATTCCAAAAAATTGAGATCAAGTTCCTAACAACATCTTCAATCCTATTAGAATAGGGAGCTCTACACATAATTTCCCAATTTCCTTCTGAACTATCATCCAAAACCTTTCTCTTTTTCTCATATTTTATTAGTGTGGTTCTACTATAACCAATTTCCTACCGAAAGTGTAGACATTTTTCTTTTTCTTGCTATATCTTGATTTAAAATAGATGTCAACATCACCCTTCTTGTAGTGGCCTTATCCACTGATCGAGATCCTTTCCCAATGGAATTTAAACCCTTTTTAACATTTTCAACAATATCTTTTTGTAATGTCAAGTGTTTCTTCTTATTCAATGTCAAATGTACACCCAACAATTGTAATGAATCTTTCAACTCATTACAAAGAAGTAAACATGATAAAAATTGAGTTTTTTCAAGTGTTTCAAGATGATTGAAATGGTCATTGATTATTCCATTTATATATTTAGTCATTGACCTCTTACTCCTATTTGTAGGTTAGTCGGCATAACATTTCAGTTTCTCCATATCCATTTCAAGTAAATGATCTAAATTTCTATAAGAAATTTGTTTCCTCACCTTTTTAGCTAGTTTTATGTGCTCATCCATACTAGTAGAAGGAAGTGATCCTGACCCCTCTCCAACATGCATTGTTTGAACTTGGGCCTCCTCCCTATCTTCAAGGTCCATGTGCTCTTCAACGGATTTGTTTGATCCAATATCTAGATTTGGCTCAACTTTTGCTTGAGAACTTCTTGCTTGTTGAGCCCTTTCTACATGTCACAAAATATTTTGCAAAGAAAGTGAGAGATGATGCTATATAAGTGGAGTTTATGTATGCAAGCAAAAAAAGTGAGAGACATGATGCTATAAGTGGAGTAGAACTTTCAAATGACATCAATCTTGATTCTTGAACTTAAGAATTCCACGAAACAAATACAATTGGAAATGGATTCAATTTAAGGAAATGGCAAAATGAATTTTCAAAGTCACTAGGTTTTGGAAATTGGATACATGAATTTACATACAAGAAAATAAAGTGAGAGACTATGAGCTATTTAAGTGGAGTCGAACAAACAAAATCAAAGATTCTTGAACTTAATAATTGCATGGAACAAACGCAATTGGAAATAGATGATAAGGAATTTAGGAAAAATGAGGTTCCAAGTTATGGTAATGTCTATGCAAGATGAATATTTTTTAGTATTAAAGTTTCCAAGTTATCTAACATGGTTTTCATAATTGGAAATAGATTTATAAGGAAAACATTGAGGTGTTAATAAAAGTCCTAAACACACACAAGAGAGAGAGAGAGAGAGAGAGAGAGAGAGAGAGAGAGAGAGAGAGAGAGAGAGAGAAGAAATAAGCATGTACATTATTTCTTTCTATGATAATTTTCCAAGTTTTGTTCGCACCTCTTTTGAAAATTTTCGTTGAGCCTTATTTTTTTTTCCTTGTTCTCCATTTTCTTCTTCAAGTTAAAGATGACTCAAAAAAAATCCTCTACCAAAGGTAAATTCTCCTCCAAAATTTTTCTTGATTGATAAAAATGCAAAGTTGTCTTCTCCAATATTTTCCTTGATTGATAAAAATGCAAAATTCTCTTCTCCAAAATCTTCCCTCCTTGATAAAAATGCTAAAATCTCTTCTTCTCCAAAATCTGCCTCCTTGATAAATATGCAAAAATCTCTTGTCCAAAATCTACTCTCCAAGTGATATAAATGTGAATTAATCTTGCAATGATATGGAATAATAAAAAATAAGCTTGTATTTATATGCATATGGGAAAAAAATTAAAATTAAAATGCATTAGTTGGCTAATGGTTCGAGCTCAAATTCACCTTCAATTATATTCAAATTTTATAACATTACATGTGTACATGTGTAGAACTACATATGTGTACATACATTTAATGTATTTAATACACATTTAACATGTGTTTAACATATATAAATCATAAATACGTGAGAATGAGTTCTCTAAATATAGATTTAAAATTTGTATAAACATGTTATTGAGTGTAAACATGTACATGTACACATGTATCTATTAATGTATAAACATTTAAACATAAGAAAACACATGTACATGTAGATAGATTCAATACATAAACATAAACATGTTATAAGCAAAGAGGTACATGCACGCAGATTGAATGAAAATAAACATATAAATGTAGATTGTATAAACACTCTTGAGTGTACTTAGAAACATGTACATGTAGATAGATGAACATAAACATAAACATTATAAGCAAATCTAGGTACATGCATGTACATATTGAATGAAAATAAACATATAAACATAAGAAAATGTGTATGTATATCATATAAGCAAATGTACTAGAGATCATCAAATGTACCTGTAACAATGTCAACAATCTAACAAATGTACTAGATCTAGATCATCAAATGTAAGTAATAATGTATCAACAACCTAACAAACATGTACTAGAGATCATCAAACATGTAGCCCAAGTCATATATAATGTTAAACAACTCATAAATCTAGTGCAACCTAACATGAATGTTGACTCCTAGTTGAATGACCATTTGAATGAGAACCCTGCTCTGATAGATGTGCTGAGCCCTAGAGATAAAATTGTGTACACAATGTGTTAAATACATATATAATATATTATAAATTTTATGAAATTTATTTAAGAATGTACATGCATTTTTAAATATCTATCTAGATCTATGCATACATATGCATCTACATATACATGTGTGTATATATAAAAATTTAAAACTCACATGTCCATTGGCAACAAAATCATCCACAAAGTCATGTTGATGTACACAATCTGAACCAAGGCTAGGAGTAACATGAGGTATGTCCATCTACAATATATATACATATATATTACATGAATATCTAATTAGAACTAAAATTTAAAAATAATTAAAAAAATGAATTGAAACATGCACATGCACACATACGTGCACACCATTTGGTATCAAATGATCTAAGTCCTTTGCAATGGTCGTCTCCACCAAATCAACCAAGCACTCAGTCGACATGTCAAGATCTACATCCATCTGAGCCATCGCATGTCATGCCATAAATGATGAGAGAAGGGGAATATGCAGCTAAGATGGCATCAACGATGATGAACTAGGACTGGTCAACATATCCATAAAACCCATAGAAGTTTGCATCCTTTGCAAGTCAACTAAAGGATCAATAGTCTGTGTAGTAGCTGAATGATATGTAGGTGGATCTTGATGTGCACTAGTGTTGGGCTGAGAGTGATGGGATCCTAGATGTGAATGAACTCCTAAAGCCAAATGACCTCTGACATGGTCTATAGAGATCCCATAGTTTGATGCGATGAAGGCATATGTCTCCAAGATGTCCTTAGCGAAACAATGCATAGTCCTGTGTGCCATATCTCCTATAAGTCCATCAAGCTCTGTGGGTGTAGGGATGCTCACACTGTAAAAGGATCCATGCTGTTGTGTTGTGCTACAAATGATGTGGATCGTTAATGTCTAGACATCAAATACTGACCCACACGATCAGTAGATATCCTAGTGGTCACAGCTACAATGTCGCCTACACTGTCAATTGCTTCCTTTTGGGAAGTAACAACAAACTTGATCTATTAAGGGGGCTAGAGCTGGGGTGAGAGTAGGAGATCTATCACCAAAAAATACCCTAATGTTCACTAGGGCTAGTCTATCTGCTTGATGATAGGCGGGCCTATCGGTAATCTTGCCATGCCCTTGAACAACATATGGTGGAATGTCCAGGTAGTTGACTTTGAGGCCCAAATGGACCTCAACATACAACTGCTGAATAAAATATAATGGAAGTTGGTCATTGTTTGGATATTGACCATGTGCTGCAAGAAATCATGGGTAGATCAATCAGGCCATAACATCATCCACACATTTGGTGACTTGGTATCCCCCCACCTTACATTTATTTTGATAGAATGGAAAATAATGGTTTTTAATCATATCTTTGGTCACAAGATCATGTATTTGCTTATAGGGAGCCTCACCATGTCCGGCTTCCCACATGTGGGAAAAAATAGTAGCTACTCTATCAGGGGAAAATGCACTAGTACCCCCAAGTTTATCTCTTATTTGTTCTAGGCTTTGTAATATGGACACACAAGTTTCTGCATATATGTCTGTGCTTCTACCATTAGTTAATGACTCTCTCAATCTCATTATCTCACTATTAGTATTTGCAAAGATTTTTTGCAGAGGTGGAACATGTGCATTTTCCATGTGATATGTATGTACTTGAAGGAGCAATGAGACCTTGGTTTAATATATCTAGATCTAGAGAATAGAAATAACATGGAACATGTACATGTGTTCAATTTAAATTTAAAACAATTCTAAATAAATACAAGTGTGCACATGATATAGAATACATAAATTAAACATGAACACTAGATAGATCTATATAATAGTTCTCAAGTGCATACATGTACATTCAATAAATTTAATGTAACTTCTATCTAAATTACTAAACAATCGTGAAACAAGTAAATTAAAAATTTACATAATTCAAAGTCATGCACAAACTCATTTCACCAAAATGTAGAAACTTCTAACTATACATTTAAATATATATAAAATGATCTTAAATATATTCAATCCACATGAGTTACAAATCATAGGGGGGCCAACAAGTTCTAAATTAGCTTGAGATTTGAAAGCACACATAGATTAAAGATAAGGTCTACTTCAAACTATTTAATAAAATTTGTTTGACATTTCTTATATAGAAGTTTCAAGCTAACATGTATGTAAATTGCAATTATCTATGTTCAACAAAACTATATTTAAACTTCATAAAATTAAAAAGCATCTCAAATTTAGATAAGAAATTTATCAAATACAAAACTTTCATGTGTGATGCCTTACTTGAGAGTTATTGGTCAATCCACACTAGAGTTTCAACAAAACTTCCTATATTAGAGGTGAGGAGGGGTCCATTTTTTTGGAACCAAATGTGAACTTAAATAAGTGCATGCAAAGTAACATTATTTAATTGTGTCATTAAGAGGGTTTAGTGCAATTTAAAGGAATTTGTGACATGGTCTAATTATGAGGTGAAGATAGAAAATATGCTTAGATCAAGAGAAGAAAGGTGCATAAAATGATTGATGTATATAGACAAAGTTGTGTCTTGTAGTAAGGCATCAAAATGATATGAACATGTAATTCATGATAAGGCTCATACATACATAGTAACATAAGGATGAGCTCGAGCATGGATGGAAAATTGATAAGCTTTAAGTGGCAAATGTGATGCCTCATAAGTAGTTAAACATGATGAATTATATATGGTATCAAAATAGATAGAAATCATAATGAAAATAAGAATAAAATCATAGCCTACACACATAGAAGACATCATTCATATGTAGCATAGATCATGGAAACTCATAAAATATATGTGAATGAATCATAACACATGTATGAATACCCAAATTGGGAACATGAAATTTATGAGCAATAATATTTAAGATCTAGATCAAGAATTCATCGAGGAAAATATTAGAGTGAAATGTATATGATAGATAAAGAGAGCATAAGTGCTAAATATAAAAAAGATAATATATAATATAGACACCCCTCAAGTATGTACAAATGACTTGAAGAAATCCTAATATAGAAAGTAAAAGAGAGTATATAAAACATAACAAACATGACTAAGGAAGGTGTTTAAAATGAAAGGACACCGACATATAAATTATAGATGAAGTAGAAAGGAGGATCACACCAAAGATGACATAAATAGAAGGCTAAAGTAGAACTTTAATACACAATACACCATTGATTTACCTATCTTATAATCAAACCATGCCATATCCTAGAAAAACAATTTAAGTAGAGTATCCAATGATAAATCTTTGAAGTGCTAGTATTCAAATAAGAGTTAAGAATCTCTTGAGAATGAATCCTACGGAGAGAAGATGCTATTTATCAAGTATCAAACTCTTGGAAGAGGCACCCAAAACTCTATTAAAAAGATCTTGTATTTTATTAGTTAAAGAAGAGGAAGAAATATAAGTTTTATGTTGATGAATGGCTTTCTATAATGCATCCATTCTATCAATTTACACCAAAATGTAGGATGACCAAGTGTGTAGCAAAAGCTTTAAAAAGAGTCACTTGATTTCTTCTTCATCTTGGAACAAAACTTGAACTAGACTTTGAAGGTTAAGGGTTACTAGTTTTGTGATTGAAATTATTATTATTAATTCTAGGTGCCTTATTCTCTATTGATTAACCTATGGATGCCACTTGGATGGTAGGTAAATAAACAGGGCTTGACTTGGGAGTATCTAGGGATGAGCTATGTCTCCAATGAAAAATATTATAATATTTGATTAGATCTATTGTACATATTAGGCTCAGTTTCCAATATGGGTGGTGTAGATTTGACTTTGAAACAAGATTGTCTTGTGGTATGCACAAGTACTATTTTTGGGTTTACTAGGGAAGAGGAATCACCAAGTTATAAGACAATAAATGATTTCAATATAGATCTACAAGTTTGTGTATTCCCATGTAACATGATAAGTTAAAAGAAAAGAGAGATGAATATAGGTCACAAATAAAAAGGGTATAGAAAAAATCCTTTTCTATTTGTATGAAAAGTTAAGGAATATAAACTAATTTGGAAAGAAACTATTGATCTTTATGTTTCCTATGCTTTATTTCATCTTATCGTTTCATCCTTGATAAGGTCATGTATTTCTAACCTATGCATGCATTTTTCAACATAGAGGGAATTCCTTGTCTTAGAAAATGTAACTGGCATAGAGGAATTGACTTGACTATATTAAAGCACAAACAACACACTTAACCAACCATATATAAATCTGAAAATGCAACCTAAAGGGTTACCAATGATAAGATCCATGAAATAAAACTACCAAATTTGATGAGGTTACTAATAGCAACATCAAATTTGACCACTACAGATAAGGATGAGAAGCTTGAAATGCAAGATGACTTAAGAAAATTAGTGCTTGCTTGTTTGCATATGTTGACCTATGTTCTGCATACCTAGTTAGCCTTGGATTGAGTTTTAGGGTGTGAAATCCCTTGTAGTCCCATGTGTCATGAATGAGGAGCTCAGACTCATTTGTATGATTCTTGAGTTGATTCTTAGTAGATGTCATAGGTACCCTAATTGAAATATCAACCATAGGAATACTAACTTGAAAATATGTGCCCCTCCAATCAGTTGCTACAAAGTATCCAAATATAATTGGAGGTGAGGAAAAATTATGCACATGATGAAAAGATGAAAGAACATTATAATTAGTGGACCATCACGTGTGAGAAGAAATTAATGGATATAATAAATATATTCTTGAAGAATACAATGTATATATAATAGTATAAGAATATATGCTATATATATCAATGAGTATCAAGAAAAAGTTTTCTCAAATGTAAAATAATCATAAAAAGGTAGCCCTAAATGCTATATAAATATCCTATATATATACATATTAAACTAGTTATTGTGCCAAGTAACATTATAATTGTGTCTTTAAGGAGGTTTGGTGCAATGGAAATGAATGAAACCTAAATCTATAAAAGGTTGGATATCTCCAACATTCTATCCAAGTTTACACATGTCAAGCTTTGAGAATAAATATTTTTATGAACGAAGCAATTGAATATTATTCCTTGTTCCTATTCATTAGCATAGGTGAAATTAGAAGTGATAATCATGAAGGGTGTAATGTCAACTTAAGCATCTTATTTTTGATATACTATTTTTTTTTAAAATTTGGATCATAAATAGATAAGGAAGAGCCTAGTTAATAGATTTAAAATCAATGCATTGATGTTTAAGGTATAAGCGGTGGATCTTATGCATATGGGGATTGGTTGTTTTAGTATTGAGGTAGATTCCTATAATGATAGCCAAAATGGGACTCATTTAGAATTTCACTAGATTTTTAGGTAATTTATTAAGTGTTCTAAAATTACCAAATATAAAAGATAACATATTCTTGTTGGGTTGCAACTAGAATTCCTTTTAATCATTGATTCAATTACACTATTTACTAGAGGTAAGAGGAATCACCAAGTTAGAAGACAATAAATACTTTCAATATGAGTACAAGCGTACATGTATTCCCTTAACATGTGATAAGTTCAGAAAAGAGAGATGAATATTGGTCACAAATAAAAAGAGTATAGAAAAAATCCTTTTCTATTTGTATGAAAAGGTAAGGAATATAAACTAATTCAAGGAAATGAACTATTGATCTAAATAAGGATATAAATCTATTTGTTTTATAAATTTAACTAAGGTAGAGGAATGATTGATTCATTTGAATGAACCAAAGTATTATTATTTATCAAAATAGATGTGAGATGGTATAGATTTCCTTCCATGTGTTCTTGTGCTATTAGAAAATGTTATCAAGAACATTGGTTTTTGTTTAATAGGTTCAATTAATTGAACAATAATAAGAATGTATGTATTGAAGCACATAAACTTAAAAATTATATATATTTTGATATAGACCCATACAATAGCTTTTTATGTTAGTTAGAAATTTTTGTACCTTAGGTGCTTACATGGACATCCTTATTACTCTTCTCTAGGGTGTTACTAAAAAAATTAGTTCATTTTTTTCATGGTCATTATAAAGCAATTTTTATGGATTGATACATAAGATTGTTATGGAGCATTATATGAACTATAAGGATATCACCAATTCAATATGATCTTTTGTATTTCAACGACAACACACAATAAACCATAATGATTATTTTTTAGGATCAATTCATATTAAACTATGATCAATGGACTAGAAGGAGAAAATGAAGTTGCTCTAAATTGTATCTTACCCACAAAAGTATCTCTATGTGCATGTACATATGAGAATTGAAACATATACAAATTATCTATGGCATGAACCAAATGTCATACTTCCAAGCAGGTACATTCCACTAAATAGTTCCTCATCCTATTTGGATTTGCACATTTTGTATACATTTTTACCAGACCATTTGCAACTAAAACATCTAAAAAATCTCACACTAATTTAGGTGTTAGTGGGCATCCACACTCTACCAAAAAAATTATTTCATGATCTAAGCTACAAGATTCTGACAAAGGTTTTGGCAGTTTTAGTATCACATATGTAGATTTCATTGGGAAGACAAATTTCTATAATTTTATCAAAATAATTCTTCTTACATGTTAGGGCATTTCTGGAGATCATATTTTTGGTGAAATTTTGTCAAACACAAGTCTTGAATCATGGCAACACAAGGTTACATTCTAGCGCGACAAGGGTTGTAATGCATTCTTCATTGTTTGTTTTGTGTGCCCTCTATCAAATATGACACTCCTTTCTTAAGTGTTTATGTTGGAACTGTTCTAAGTTTTGTTTGACATTATTGAAAATATATAGTGAATTCCATGATTGAAAGATATGCACAAAATGGATTTGTTGAAAACGGTTTAGAAACTTTCAAGTAAATGTAATTCATTTTGAGACATGATGTATGTGAAATGTGGAAGTATTAACCAACCTGGAAGTTGCACTAGAGGGTGATGTACTGGAGGAAGTCGCTCAGGGTGGTGAGTTCATCAAAGCCCAATGTTCACCCAAGAGGTTCGGAGGTTCGCCGCTGCAATACAGTGCTTGTGAAAAGTGACAGTCAAAACTAACGATCATTTTCACAATGTTTTATTCTAAAAATTCCTAATTCAGGGGTTCAACAAACCCCCTTTTGCTCGAACCCCATTTTTTTATTAAAAAAAACTACACTTATTGGTTCAAGTGAACTAGGGGTTCACTCAAACTAGGGGGTTCGATCAAATACCTTTTAGGGTTCGCTTGAACCCATTAGTTCGAGCGAACCCCTTAAATTTGTTCAAACATAAAAAATGCATTTTTGCTTCCTCAATAAAATTTTAAACTAGTTTTGTGGCCCCACCTGCACCACAGCCAACACCACACCCATAGAAATAGAGAGCCACAACCCAAAGAACAACCCCCACCAAACATCGAGCCAAAACAACAAGGTAGGACACAAGCAGAGCCAACATAGAGCACACACGAGAGAGGAACCACAAAGGAAGCCACACCCTGAGAAGGAAAACAAATGCACCAAAAACAAACAGACCACACAACAACACGGGAAAAAGGCTAGCGACACCAAATGAACCTCTTGCCACCATCTCCCTCCTCATCCACGTTGTCCCCATCACCACCCTCTCCTTCGTCTTCCTCATATTTCAAACAAAGACCTCCACTCCCTCTCCTACCCAACGCCAAACCTCACTCCCTCTCCTACACATTGTTACTTTTACCATGGTGGCTTACAAAATCCAAGTAAGTCATTTTAACAATTATTTTTTTTTTCCACAATAATTCTAGATCTTAACTTAATTAATTATTTTTAAATGTGTAGCGAATAAATCAAAGCTATAATTATTTATTTTCAAAAGTGTAGCAAATAAATTAAATTTATAAAAATCCAAGTCATTTTAACATTTTTTTTTCCAAAACAATTATACATCATAGTAATTAATTATTTTGAAAAGTACAACAAAGAAATTAAAGTTGAAAAAATCCAAGTTACTATGTTTACATATATATTTTTCTTTACTTTTTAAAATCAAATTTAATATTTGTAATCATATATTATATATTTCTCAAATATAAAATATTTTTTATGTCTTTAGTAAATGACTAGATTTATCTTTATATATTTACTTTCTTTCAAATAGTAAAAACTTGATTTTTTTGGGATTTCACTTTTATATATTTACTTTCTTACAAATAGTAAAAACTTAGTTTGTTTTAATGGTTTCACTTTTCATATATTCACTTTCTTACAAATAGTAAAAACTTAGATTTTTTAGGGATTTCACTTTCTATGCAACTTAAAAATAACTAAGCACATCTAATAAATAAATCATAAAATTTAGGGTTTATAAAATAGTTTCATTATTTTTATTTTTCTATTAATTTTTAGATTCTAAAATTAAATTAAGTATTTTAAATTTATAATGATAATCATTGTAGAGTAAAAAATTTAAATTCTATGCAAATTAAAATTATCTAAGCACATCTAATAAATAAATCATATAATTTAGGGTTTATAAAATTGTTTCATTACTTTTATTTTTCTATTAATTTTTAGATTCTAAAATTAAATTAAGCATTTTAAATTTATAATGATTTAATTATTTCAGAGTAAAAAATTTAAATTTTTTAAGCAACAACTATATTCATTTTATTTTTAAAATTTATTATAGAAGTTAAATTAGATGAATAAATAATTATGTGATTAATGATTTCATCCAAATGTATTTCAATGTTATAATGTATTTAATATATGTGTTTTTGTTTCTATTGTCAGGTAATGGATAATTGTGTCAAAGTTAATGAAATAATAGACTTAACTAATGATTCTGAAGAGTACACACCAATTACTAAATACCTCCCCACAACATTCAACTGGATCTAATGATTCAGTTGATTCACTTGATGTTGGAGAAACAAACATAGAAGCAGTTGCAAACTACATTTCGTCTCGAACTATCGAGCTACAAAGGTGATTCGTATGGCTAGTTGGTATGCGAATAGCATCAAAGAAGGAGATGTTGCAATAAACTGATTAATGGACTATAAGCATACATTGTGTGATGAAATTGCATGCTTTGATGATTCCATGTATGGCAGTTAGGATACTATGCATATTATGCACTTGGGCATGATATTCATGGAGACTTGACAAGTGATGCTAAAGATTATACTCCTTTCATTCCTGTGTCAAATACCTCCCCACAACATTCGACTGGATCTATTGATTTAGTTGATTCACCCAATGTTGGAGAAATAAACGTAGAAGTAGTTGCAAACTACGTTTTGTCTTGAACTATCAAGCTATGGGAGGTGATTTGTACGACTAGCTGGCACACGAATAGTATTAAAGGAGATGTTGCAATGAATCAATTAATGGAGTATACACATACATTGTGTGATGAAATTGCATGCTTTGATGATTTCATACGCCAGTTAGGATACTATGCATATTATGCACTTGGGCATGATATTCATGGTTAAAAATATTTATATGTACATGCAATAGACAATAATGATTCTTATGTCAACATATTTCAATGAATTTTGAATAAAGTTTTTTGAGTCTTCACACATTCTACAATTAATCTATATCTTTTTTTTATCGATAAATTTCGCTGCTAGGGGTAGCACCCATTATATTGATATCAAAAAAGTTTTTACATTATCTACCATCATGGCTTCTAGATTACCAGAGTTTGTATGCCCACCCATTACATTCTGTTAAATTCTATCCCAACTACTTTTACTTTACCCTTTACAATCCAAAATGAGGGTATCATACTGACCAAAATGACCCTCTCTAGCTATAGACTATAAAAATTATGCTAGACATTACCTGGATGAAAAGGATTTCAGTGAACAAATAACCACAAAAAACACCAAAAAACCACAGTAGGGATTTTCTGCACCTTCCCTAGTCTTCGTTTGATAGCTCTGCCCACATCTTCGTTGCCTCCATTGCATTAGCTATCACTGGGCATTCCAATCCACATGCACTATGCGTTGGGTGACTAGCTTTTTCTTCAATATCCTGAGGGTCTTGCTCACACCACTCATCACCTCCACCGAGCTCCCAATTCTCACTATCTCCTATCACCACCCTGCCATCCAATCCTTCCGCTTGGATGTATGCTCCCACCCAACCCTTTGCTAGCTTATTGTTCATGCCTACTACATGAAGGAGGAAGGAGATTGATCTATCAATCTCTCCCCACTTTTTCTCCAGCTCTTGCAGTTGCAAAGTGTGAACCACCACAAATTTTGGAACCTCTAGATCATTACCAAAATACATATAGTAATACTGTGGCAGTGGAACAAGCAGGTTGTCATCCACGTTGTCCAACACTTCATCTATCTCCTTGAGCCAAGCATGTTTGAATATTATCTGGCAGAGCTTCTTGCTTCTTTCTTTCGAGAGCCCCATATTCAAGAGCATGGCCAAGAACATGGCCAGTATTTCTGAATTTTCCCTCCACCTTTTCTAGGACATGAGAAATTATTTCCCCAATACCTTCTTTGTTTCCCAGAGGATCAACGGGTGTGAAGGATTTAGTAGTCGTTTCAGTCTTTTATCTGTTATTTTTTTGTAGGACTGCTATGCTTAGTCATGTTTAGGAAGAGAGGAGTCTCCATCTCTACTAAAGAACCTGCACAAAAAAAAAAAATTCACACTTTCTAAACCTATTTCTCACTTTTTCCACTTTGGAGTGCCTTGTGTTCTTTATAACCTCATTTCCTTTGCCTTTGCAATGATGGCCACTTAGAGAAATGAACCATTCTATCCCATCCACTATCTTTTCCATTCAATGTGGATGCATACTGTACCATAAAAAAAAGGAAACTTGCTTGACATGGGAATAATTGATGATAAATTGGACTTAACGAGGCCTTGATTTAGTGTTGTGAAGTGTTTTACACGTCCACACTAGGTCTTGGACCCTTGCATATTGAATAAAATGCATCTAACAATGTCTTGTAAAGGTGTTGTAAAGTGTTGTAAATGGATTTCACACCTCTCTAGACTTTTATGAACCCATTTCCCCTTAATTCAACATTATAAAATGTATTTAAATGCATTATCAAATCAATCTAGAAGGATTGTAAACTAAATTTTACTTTAATCTAGTGTTGTAATGTGTCTTACATATTCACATTGGATGTTATGGCTTTCTAGGCTAAGTGGACCTCATTTTAGTGTTGTAAAGTGTATTTAATCACACTTTCACATTGAATTTTGTGTCCCAAGCCCTAATTGACCTTCACATCATCATTAATAGGCCCCTATGACCCCATATTATGTATCCCAAGGAATGAATTGATCAAATAACTGACTAGAACAATCTAGAAACATGATTTTCTTATCTCCCGACCTTCCATCTAGCAAAATGGCCCTTGTGGGATCCATTCACCCTTGATGGAGAATCCATCCCATCCAGGTGGGACCCATTCACCCTTGATGGCGAATGAGTCCCATTTGAGCCATTTTCAAGGTTTAAGCGAGAAATTTTGGATTTTAAGTCTTATTTTCCTCCATGTTGGCCTTGGGGATCCAATTAACGGGTAAATAAGGTGGAACGCTTATAAATATAAGTCTCTAAACCCTAATTTACATCTCTTAACTCATTTCATAACTCATTAATCATTTGTATTCCACATCAAGTCAAGCAAGCTACGGTTTTAGCATTCTAAGTCATCAAGATAGCTTCCAAAGAAATTCAAGGGAAGATTCTTCATGTTTTTCTATAGAAATTAAAGATCAAACATCATGACAAGGTATTAACTCCATTGTTGCATGCTTCATTACATTCTTTCTTCATTTTGGTTTAATTACCTATAAAGGGGTTTGACCAAGGCAAACCCCCATGCCCTAACATTCAACATTTTTCTTTCCCTTCTTGTGTGTTTGTAGATTTAGGCATCTTGGAAGCTTGGAAATCATTAAGAATAAAGTTACAATGTTATTTAAGTCTTCTCTTCATTGTCTAAGGAAAAATATCAACAAAAAGTCACTTTCAGACCCAAAAATCAGACTTTCAGAGGTGGACAGGTCTGCCAGAAACCAAAGAGCAGACCGAGGGCTCCTGTTTCCACTTTTGAATCTTTAGAAATTCAAAAGTGGACTCATTCGCCATTAGTGGTGAATGATTCTCACTACCAGGCCTGATTTTGGTTTTCTGCAGTTTTGGATACCCATCGCCCAAAATGGCGAATGAGTTCTCGTAGGACAAATTTCTAGCTTTAGCATAATTTTAGAAGTCATTCCCAGTCTCCATCAAGTTCTTAGGTGCACACTTTCAGTTTTTTTCATTTTTGTTACAGTTTGCATTCATTTCTAGGTGTTTTTGCATATCACAATGTGTTTTCCAACAAGTTGCATTTCAATAGTTTTCACTTAATAATCAATAGCTTTTATCAACTATTTGCATTTAGTTTATCTCATCTAAGCACATTTCATTCATATTCCCATTATACTTGCATTAGTTTGAGTGAACCACCTAGGGTTTTGGCCCATCTCTCTCCTTTTAGGTGAAAAACCCTAAGAGTGCAAGAGAAGTACATAGACCCAAAAATCTATGGTTCATTTTGGTGAACCTGCTTTTTGAATACTTCTCTTTTCTGATTTGGAGTCCTTCATCATATATATAGCTTGCATTGGCCTTTCACTAGGGTTTGCATGGATTAATTCGCATGCTAAGTTTCAAATTTTTCATTCATGAAAAGTGCATTTAGGTTGCATTTTTGGCATCTAAAATCATTAAAATTTTCTAAAATTTTGCATTCTCATCTTAGGTCTGCATCTTACAGCTCATAAACCATCCAAATCACTAAGAAATTTTTGAAAATTCTGCAAAAAATCCCCATTGGTACTCATTCGCCACCTTGGGTGAATCAATCCCTTTTCACCCCTGAAACTACCCTTTACAGAACTAAAAACCCTATTTTTAAGCTTCTATTTGGTGCCATTACCTAACTGTATCAGTTGGCTGAGTTTCTATAACATGCATTTCATTAGATCTAGCCTAAATTATCTCATTTCATGTATGGTTTAAATTTCAAGTTTGCATTCTCATGTTGTTACATAGCATAATCAATTAATTGTCCTCCTTAAAATCTAAAAAATTGCATTCCTCTTTTTCCAGTTTGCTTTAGCATAGTTACATTTCAAGTTTGTAGAATAATCATTACATCATGTTTTCATTACAAAGTTCCATAGTTATAATCTTTCATCTTCTATTTTTAGATCTTATTGCATGTTGTAAGAGAATTTTGTTAAGTGCATATGAATATGAGGTCATTTCCCCTCTCTTTTTGTTTGTCATAAATCCCTCTCCTAGTTTCCCTTCTATGGATGAGGTTAGTCTAGTGAAAGAAACCTTGGATAATCATAACAATCACATTTTTTCTTCTCCTATTATCTCTCACACTTGTGAAGAAGATATTATAGTGCTAGAAGAACCAATTGATGAGAGTTTTGACAATCTGAGTTTTTTCTCTCCTCTTACCTCTCCTATTAGACATAACATTACTAAAGAAGAGGACATCCCAATAAGTAATCATGATGATCACACAACACAATAAGATGATGAGATCATAGAAACATTTCTAAACATCACCTTACCTTATCTCCTTAACCATGAAAATCAACATTATCCTTCTCCTAATATCCCTCCTCAATGCAAAGAGGATAGGATGGTGTTAGAAGACATCCCTATTAAGAATCATGAAACCCTTGATCCTCCCTTCCCTAATGCTCCTACCATTTGGGATAATCTATTTGAAAACCATAGTGGTCCTTCTCTTGATGCTTCCCCCACTTGTGGTGAAGCTACTTTACAAATTTCAACCTTGGATGAACATATTACAAGCTCTCCTAGTAGGGTAGATAATATGGAACAATAGAATGAGACCTTGCAAAAACATGACAATCATAGAGTCTTCCCCTAATCTCCCCACTATCAATAATCAAACAAAATCAACCATTAATACCTCCATTATTTGTGATCAAGTTATTTTGAAAGAACCAAGCCTTAATTGTCAAGAACATTTGATTTGTAGTTCTTCTAAAACTCTCCTTCTAGGGAAAATATAATGGTACTGGAAAAAGGAAACAATCATAATATGTCTTCCTTCCATAAAAAGATGATTCTCGATTTCCCTTTATTAGAGATACATCAAACCAAGACTATTGAGGTTATGAATGCACAAGTGTCCATTAGACCCCCCTCGATCAATGGACCTCATACATGCCCCGTGGGGAATCCTAACAACCCTTTAATTCTCTACCCACCTTCACACAAACAACAAACTCAAAATAAACCTAAACTTGTCCTTTACCCTCCTAAGAATAATGTTTTGCAACAACTGAGTCATACTACCATTGCTCATACATATAACACTCGAAACAATCTGCAACCACCTCAACCAATGCCAACACCCTTACTATTGCCTAATCCTATCCTAGCTAACGCTTTCTTGCCAAGTCAAAAGGAGTATGATCTTGTCGAGCAACTTAAGAATACTCATGCTAAGATATCATTGTGGGACCTTATTCAAGCCTCCCCTCACTATCACAACATGATCCAAACAACCTTACACCAAGTTCCCGTCTCTTCTAATTCACAACCACATGACATTGCTGCCATAATTCAAGGGTTGAATGATGACATTGTTTTCCACCAAAGTGAACTCCCCTCTTTGGAAGTGTAAAAAAAAAATGAAGCTTTCATAATATTATCTCAATACAAAAACATTGGCATAAAGCACACCCTTGTTGACAATGGCTCAACCCTTAATGTGTGTAGCATGCACCTTTTGAATAGGCTTCATGTCGATGAATCAAACATTCAACCTACTTCTTTATCTATTAGTAGATTTGACACTATAGAAAAGAAACCACTCGGTGTGATCACTCTGCCTATTACAGTTGGGAAGGCCACATTAGAAAAACTGATCCATGTTATGCCTAATGATCTTTCATATAATCTTAGTTTAGGTAGACCATGGATTCATGCAATGAATGACATGCCTTCTACTCTTTATCGTAAAATGAAATACATCTACAACAACACAATCCACACACTTGATGTTGATCCTGTGCCTTATAGTGTCTTACAGCTTGAGAAAAATAAAGAAACTCCCTTGAACACATCAACATCAACTACACACATGAAGCCCGTTCAACAAAAAGACCAACAACAACATCTTGAACGCGTAAAAAATCTAATAGAAGATGATTGGGGTTCCTTGGATTTCAAACATGATTTCATGGGCGAGTACAAAATCATTCACAAATATTCAAATAAGGGAAAAGAAACAACGATAATGTCAACACAAAATTTGGACAACCTTTCGAAAGCATCCACTTCAACCACTTTAGACAAAGAAGCAAGCTACACAACCACCTTTGACAACAATGATCACCAACCACCACCTGATCCAAAAGCAATGAAAAAGCTTTATGGAAAAGGGTATGAGTTTATGAAACAAATTGGCTATAGTGAAAAAGGATGTGGTACTAATGAACAAGGCATCCGTAACCCTATTGATCCTATCACACAACAATCAACTCATGGTCTTGGTTATTGTCCTTTGATAGAAATAACCAAGCCTTCACTCAACATCAATAATATCATGAACAAATCCTCTAAACCAAATTTAATTGTAAAAAATCCAAAACTAATTGACACTAGTGGTCTTAATCATTCTCCTTTTCAAACAATCAAACAAAAAACTACATGTTCGCTTAATGTCAATGTCATCTCGCAAAACGTTAATGATTTGAATTCTTTAGATTTTACACCATCCTCTAATGGAAAAAACAAAATCTCGCAATCTAAAAAGTCTTGCATAGGTATGACAACTAATACTAAGTAAGGGGTATCTTTGTCACAAACTACAAGATCACCTTCTACCATAGATCAAGAAGGTATCTTGTCGAGACTTCTCCAAGATCACTTGATCACCCTTCCCCTAGAACTCATAAGAAATTCTATTACAAGACTTCATTATGTGCCTATCATAGAGTTCATGGTCATTCCACTAATGAATGTAAAGCTTTGAGTAGTAAAATCCAACATCTTAAGGAGTTTGGTATGCTTCCCTATGTGGGGGCACCTAATTACTCTAATTGATACCAATTTTTACTCTACCATTCATTTCATCAATCATTTCGGCTCATCTTTGTCTTGCACTAAGTGGGGGTAAGGGGTTTAGTAGCCTTCTTCTCATATATCACTTGTCGTTGCCTCCTTTGGCTAGGTGTTAACCTGTCATGAACATATAAGAGCAAGCTTGGGATGTGGACGACATGCCTTAAGTTGGTTCGCATGTGACATACTACCTTTTTCATGACGTAGCTTATCAGAAACATATGACTTGGTATAGGGATTTTCACATAAGCTCTCATGTCTCCTTCTACTTTAAAGCAATTGCTCATAGTACTAGTGTTCGCAACTACTTTAAAGTGGGGGCATACATCACCACTCACATTTCATTGCATGATTTCTTTCTTCTTAGGATGCGTCCTTTTCTTGGTGGAGTCATTGGGCTTGATTCCCTCCAAGAGTGTGCTACTTCTTTTGAAACATCCTCTCTTGGATACATTAAGCACAATTTTCCCTAAGATGAGACCTTGCACGAACTAAGCAAAATCCCTTTGAACATTCCTTACACTATCTTGCATTAACAATGTCTATGAGTGTCAAGCATATGAAGTTTTTCCTACCTCATAGAGCTCAAAAATCATTTTTCATTGTGGTGCCTTATTAAAGTTATCAGGAGGTATAAATTTGGTATGGTTGAGATGGAAATCCCATTATGAGGCATGAATTTTCCCCATAGCCACCTTGTGGATTCCTCACCTCGTGAACAACCAACAGTTCTGTGGCCCCAGAGTGAGTATACTTGGGCTTTCTCACTCAATGGAAAACCAAGAGTTCTGTCGCCCCAGAGTGAGTATGCATATTTAAACAAGTAGCCTAGATATGATCCACAATGTGTTGGACAAACGATCGAAGCTTGATCCACCTTTTCATTTTCACCTTTCTCTTCCTTCTAGTTCTTGCCATTACATGGTCATGTATCTTGTTTTGCTGTAAATCATTCACCTTGTGCGTGTCCTTTTTCACTTATGTCAGTTTGACTTAGGATCTTGGATCCTTGGGGGCTTGATTTCTTCCTTGATCTTTGTTATCCTAGACCATCCGCATTGGTACAATTGGACCTCTCTTAAATGTCTATTTTAGTGTGAGTTTGAAGCAAGTTCATCCTCTCAGTAAAGTGGGGGCTAAATGTACCATAGAAAAAAGGCAACTTGCTTGACATGGGAATAATTGATTATAAATTGGACTTAACGAGGCCTTGATTTAGTGTCGTGAAGTGTTTTACACGTCCACACTAGGTCTTGGACCCTTGTAGATTGAATAAAATGCATCTAACAATGTCTTGTAAAGGTGTTGTAAAGTGTTTTAAATGACTTTCACACCTCTCTAAACTTAATGAACCCATTTTCCCTTAATTCAACATTATAAAATGTATTTAAATGCATTATCAAATCAATCTAGAAGGATTGTAAACTAAATTTTACTTTAATCTAGTGTTGTAATGTGTCTTACACATTCACATTGGATGTTGTGCCTTTCTAGGATAAGTGGACCTCATTTTAGTGTTGTAAAGGTTATTTAATCACACTTTCACATTGAATTTTGTGTCCCATACCCTAATTGACCTTCACATCATCATTAATAGGCCCCTATGACCCCATATTGTGCATCCCAAGGCATGAATTGATCAAATAACTAACTAGAACAATCTAGAAACTTGATTTTCTTATCTCTCGACCTTCTAGCTAGAATAATGGCCCCTATGGGACCAATTTTACCTTGATGGTGAATCCATCCCATCCAGGTGAGACCCATTCACCCTTGATGGCGAATGAGTCCCATTTGATCCATTTTCAAGGTTTAAGCAAGAAATTTTGGATTTTAAGTCTTATTTTCCTCCATGTCGGCCTTAGGGATCTAATTAATGGGTAAATAAGGTGGAACTCCTATAAATATAAGTATCTAAACCCTAATTTACATCTCTTAACTCATTTCATAACTCATCCATCATTTGTATTCCACATCAAGTCAAGCAAGCTAGGGTTTTAGCATTCTAAGTCATCAAGATAGCTTCCAAAGACATTCAAGGGCAGATTCTTCATGTTTTGCTGCATAAATTCAAGATCAAACATCATGACAATGTATTAACTCCATTTTCACATGCTTCATTACATTCTTTCTTCATTTTGGTTTAATTACCTACAAAGGGGTTTGACCAAGGCAAACCCCCATGCCCTAACATTCAACATTTCTCTTTCTCTTCTTGTGTGTTTGCAGATTTATGCATCTTGGAAGCTTGGAAATCATTAAGAATCAAGTTGAAAAGTTTTTAAAGTCTTCTCTTCATTTTCTAAGGAAAAATATCAACAAAAAGTCACTTTCAGACCTGAAAATTAGACTTTCGGAGGCAGACACCTGTCAGGAACCGAAGAGCAGACTAAGGGATCCTATTTCCACTTTTGAATATTTAGAAATTCAAAAGTGCACTCATTCAACATTAGTGGTGAATGAGTCCCACTACTAGGCTGGATTTTGGTTTTCTGCAGTTTTGGATACCCATTTGTTCGAAACGGGTTCCGAGACAGTTTCTCAAAACTAGGACTAATTCGCCCAAAAGCAAATGAGTCCCAATAGGCCAAATTTACAGCTTCAACAAAATTTTAGAATTCATTCCCATTCTCCATCAAGTTCTCAGGTGCACACTTTCAGAATTTCATTCATTTCTGTTACAATTTGCATTCATTTCTACGTGTTTTTGCATATCACAATGTGTTTTCCAACAAGTTGCATTTCAATAGTTTTCACTTAATAATCAATAGATTTTATCAATTATTTGTATTTAGTTTATCTCATCTCGGCACATTTCATTCATATTCCCATTATACTTGCATTAGTTTGAGTGAACCACCTAGGTTTTTGGCCTATCTCTTTTTACGTGAAAAACCCTAAGAGTGCAAGAGTACATAGACCCAAAAATCTATGGTTCACATATACTACCAGTTACTTATAATCCTAATTATCAAAGAATGTTGCTATTTTCACGAATATGCTATTCCCAATGTCCGCCTCTATCTCGCCGTACTCTTGTGCTTCAATTCCCACAAGTGATTTGAATTGCCAGTTCATCGCCATTTACTACTCTTGATTCTTCCACCACTACTAATGATTTTTGCATGCTATCCAATCTCACTTCCCTTATTTTATTTTGAGTGTACTTGGGATCCTGTATCTTTGGCTTGAGACCTTTGTACCTTGGTATGCTATGTCTACACAGGTCGCCAAAAACTTATAAACCTCCTTTTCTTGACATCATCACCCTTTTCCTAGCAAATATTCCACCAAATTTGGCTATTTATAGGTCGTGCACCTGACATCACATCTCCTCATGCCAATTTTTTTTTAGAGCACCAACCCATTTATCAGTGCCCCCTAATTTTGTCTTCACTATCTTTTTGGCGGAGCTATTTGCCTATGTTATTGAGCACATGGCATGTCCCGCCTTCTAATCTATCATTCCTGGAAGAGTGGGATACCTTGTCACCCCACTTACCTACCTTGTTATTCATTCTTTTTTGTTGCTTCCTTTTCCAAGTTGTCTGCCCTTCGATTTACCTCCATGTACATGTGGCTCACTTTAAACTCTTCGAATTTTCTCAGAAGCTGTGTTATTGGTTGAAACCAATGGTTCAATTTCCAATTGGGGGTGTTATTTAGCTGAATTGCATTGATAGTGATTAGCGAGTCTCCTTCCAGATGAATTTTCCTCACTCTAATCTCTACTCCAAGTTGAAGACCCATGAATTCCGCTCGAAACTTTACTTCATTATTGGTGCATACTCCTAGTTGACTTGAACTTTCTACAATTGTCTTTCCAAGCTTATCTCAGGCCACACATCTAGCTCCTCGAAATTACTTCACTCCTTTTTTTCTTGGCTGTGTCACTATGGCCTATTCCACATAGTCAGGGAATGATTAGTCCACTAAATGATTATTTCATTTTTTCATCCCAATTAGTATAATTCATCTACTTTCTCACTTTGGACTGAGCTACCTCATTAACTATTTCAATGATCATACTTTCTATTTTAGCACAAAGTCTTTCATGAGGAATTTCCTTATCTTGGAATATCATTATTTTGCGCTCTTTCCAAATCTCCCAAATTATGATTGAGGGGGCTATTGGCCAAATGCTATCAAATATTGCTTTCCTTCATAGATGTGGCCACATATTGAACTAGATGCCAGTAAACAAGCCGATTGCAGGCACTAAAAATTCAATTTGTTCATAAAAAATTCCAACATTGTTCTAAGTAAGGGAAACTCAGTAATAGGTGATCCACATTTTCATTACTCTTCTTACAAAGGACACATCACCCTAGCCCTTGAATTCCAAGGGTAGTCAATCTATCCTTGGTGAGAATTACTTTTTGAACTGCTAGCTCCATGCAAAAGCACCTGCCTTTGGGAGGCAATGTTTCTCCCACATGAGTTTGCTAGGAAATTTCTCTTTTTATTCCACTATTTCTTTGATTCTGTATCCAAATTTAACAATATAGGACCTTGATGTCAAACCACACCACCTAATAGTATCTTCCTGATTAGAAGGCGAGAAGGTTCTTTCTTTGAGTATTGTAGTTAAGGCATCCTTTTGATCTTGTGGGGAATTTAGATTCTATAGGGAGTTCCATTCCCATTTTTGGATTCCATCTTGCCATATTGACCTGCCATAGTTGCATATTTTATCCCCCCAGGCTTGAGTCAACTCTGCTTTGATTTTCTCCATGTTGGAATGTGTAGCTAGGGATTTTTTTCCATTCTAGGAGTCCATCTAGAAGGATGCCGATTGTGTTGGCAACACAAGGGATGAAAATTGAGAGCGGGGGTGAATCAGTTGTAAGATAAATTATACTTATTAAAATTATTCTTAGATCTGATAAATAAACATGAAAGCATAAACCATCATCACATCAGAAACACACATAACACCAAAATTTTTACGTGGAAACCCTATTAGGGGAAAAAACATGGTGGAGGTTAGTCCACAAGATTATACTCTGTTAAAAGTATGATAAATGGGGAATGCACATGCATTCAACACACTGCCTAGAGAAAACTACTCAAACATAAAAGGCTTACTGCCCAAAGAAGACTCACTGTCTTACAAATACATTTAGATTACATCCAGAAGATTTTGAACTGAGAAAATAGCATCTGCTAATGCTTGATTATAGTTCCAGTTAAGCACACTTTCATTTACTCACTCTTCTTAACACTTTACTTTTGCTTTTGAAAGATTAGAAAATTATTTGCACTTATCACAAAGCATACTTCACATACCTTCACTCACCATTCATCCAAATGGTATAAACAATCGATCATATATATCTGCGACTAGGGATAACCTCAATTACACGTCGACTTTAACAAAATATGAAATGTGTACAAATCGTCAGCCCAAAACAATAAAAAATTTACAATGTGAACCAAAACAATGTCAGCCAAAACACAATAAGAACCCAAAACAACATCCTCAAATTTGAAACACCTTCAAAAATTATTCCTCGAAGATCCACAACATGCTACAATCACCCTATCGGCCATGAACATGAAAAATATGAACTCACAAAAGAAAATCACCAATCACGAGCACAATGATCAACGTGGATCAACAACATAGATAGAGCATGATCTAGAAACATCGACAAGCATCATGAATTACTACTGAAGTATCCGCAACACTTCACGTTACTAGAATCACACCATCTTCTTTCAGGAACACCAACTTAAGCAACATAACAACTGTCAAAACACAAATACTCATAACTCAATCAAATCTTCATGCAAACCTCTAAAAATTCATGTGCATAAACTAGATATACTCGAAAACAAACCCTTTGATCCACAACCTCTTATCATCAATATACTGAGCTAGCTACCCTACTAAACTTTACTGCACCACCGACAACCTGTAACTTATTTTATTACAATTTTCTCAATATCCTCGACATATACAACCTTAAATACATTAATAGCAATAGTTTTGACTCAATGACAATAGTGTTGACATCAATGAAAACCACATATCAACAATATCCAACAATCTCCCCCTTTGGAATTGATGGCAAACACATAATGTGAAAAACACCATCAACAACACTTTCTCTTACCACTTTCTTCTCGTTAGATTTTGACTCTTTTTCTCCTTAACTCTTTCACAGTTTTTTACATGACTCAAGTTTCCTCCTTTGACATCAATGAAAAGATACACATTATCTTTCTCCACACAAGCTCTAAACCACATTTCTGAACATCTAACTACTCCCCCTGAGTAGTAGCCACCTTAACATCAGTCTAGATCACAAGATATGACTATGAAATGTATGGACTAATGCAAGTCAATGCATCTTAATTCTGGTTAGGAGGGGTAATCACCTCTAGCTTCCCTCTGAGATACTCAAAAGTATCCTTAGGCAAAGGCATGGTAAAGATATCTACAATCTGTTCCTTAGTGGGCACATACTCCAATCTGACTTCCTTCTCACTCACCTTCTCTCTCAAAAAGTGAAACTTGATAGATATATGCTTGGTTTTTGAATGCATCATCGGATTCTTAGAAATGTTAATTGCACTTGAATTATCATAGAATATAACAATAGGTTTATCATACACAACTCTAATATCTTTCAACATATTCTTCATCCACAATACTTGAGTACAATTGTTAGCAACAACAATGTATTTTTCCTCTGCAATAGATACAGAAATGACATTTTTCTTCTTACTTAACCATGAAATCAACTTCTTTCCCAAGAAAATGCACCACCACTAGTACTCTTTCTATCATTCACATCTCCTACCCAATCAACATCAGTAAAGATACTCAAGGTAAGGTCATCTTCTTTAGGATACCATAGGCCAAAATCAACTGTCCCCTTCAAGTATCTGAAAATCCTCTTCACAATTGTCACATGAGATTCCTTAGGATCAACTTGAAATATTGCAACAATGCATACAACATTCATGATATTAGGTCTAGTTTGAGTCAAATAGCTCGCAATCCACCAATCATGGATTTGTATCTAGTTTGATTTGCTTTAGGAGAATCATCATCTTGTGTCAACTTACATTCAGTCACTATAGGTGTACCATCTGGCTTTGAATCTTCCATACCAAACTTCTTTAGCAATTCTTTGACATACTTGGACTGAGATATAAAGATCCCTTTATCTAGCTGAGTAATTTGCAATCCCAAAAAGAATTTCATTTCTCCAATGATAGACATTTCAAACTCACTCTGCATCTCATTAGCAAACTTCATGCACAAACTATCATCTCCTCCAAAAATGATATCATCAACAAAGAATTCAATAATCAAATCTTTACCATGATCAATCTTGAAATACAAATTACTATCAGCAGTACCTTTATTAAATCCAAGCTTCAAAAAATACTTGTCTAGTTTGGCATACCATGCTCTTGGGGCTTGCTTAAGTCCATATAATGCTTTCTTCAAATGGAAAACCATGTCTCCCTAATCAGTCAATTGAAATCCATTAGGTTGCTCAATATACACTTCTTCTTCCAGTTCACCATTTAGAAATACTGACTTCACATCCATCTGATAAACCTTGAAGTTTTTGTAAGCAGCATAAGCAAGAAATAATCTCACAACTTCAATCCTAGCAACATGGGAAAAATTTTCTTCAAAGTCAATTCCTTCCATTTGAGAACATCCTTTACACACACACAAGTCTTGCTTTGTTCCTAACAACTACCTTGCTCGTCGATTTTGATACGAAAGACCCATTTAGTTCCAATTACATTTTGTCCTTAGGTCTAGGAACAAGAATCCATGTATCATTCTTCTCAATTTGTAGTAGTTCTTCTTTTCATTGCTTCTACTGTGTGACTTGCATTGTTACTAATAGCTCGGAGTCTTTGAGATCAAACATAATGCTTGCAATTCTTCTCTAGTTTGAACACCTTTGATTTTATCACCCTATAATTTCATCTTGAATGATTTATTCTTACATACTTGAGTCTTAGGATGTTATTGAACTTTAGGCTCTTGTGATCTCACTTTTGCACTTTCACTAGTTTCTTCTCTGGAATGATCTACAATTGATTTTGAGTCACAGGCGGAAGGCTGTCATTTTTGATCATATAAGATCATATCCCTTAGGTTCTAGATGAATCAGCTGTATCATCGTAACCTTGACATTAGCATAACTACTTTCCTCAATCTCTTATTGGAGAAACATAGGTAGGCTTCACTTTTAGTAGAATAACCAAAGAAGATTCCTTCATCACTTCAGCATCAAACTTTTCCTATCTTCATCTCTTTTGATATAAATTTACTCCCAAAAGATTTTTGAAATATCTATGATGGAAACATGACCAAACCATAGCTCTTGAGGTTATACAGTATCACCTTTGATATGTACCAGGTTGAGAGTGTAAACAATAGTACTCATAGCTTCTCTCTAGTAGATATGAGGAACATTTCCTTCCAACATCATAGTCCTAGCAACTTCTTGAATTGTTTTGTTCTTCCTTTCCACAACTCCATTTCTTTGAGGGTCCATGAGGATAATTGTCTCTTGTCCATGCTCTTCACAAAAGAAAGAATTAAACTCATGGGAGGTGAATTCACCCACCTCTATCGATCCCGGACATTTAATATTCATCTCCATCTCAACCATAGCCTTAAAATATTAGATTTATCTAGAGCTAGATTTTTTCCCTTAAGAAAACCATCAATCTGGAATAATCATCAATAAGCAACATGAAATGCATCCATAGATGTGAGCAAGCTGTTGGCCAAAAGCCATCTGTCTCTCCGTGTTCATCGCTTCCATCATGGGTGAAAGATATTACCTTTTGTTTTTGTACCGGATGCAATCACATTTCCCGAATTCCCCAATATTCTACACTTTCCATCCTTGAATTGAAGATTGTATCCCTTTTCAACCATCTGTCCAACACTTAAGAGATTATGCTTCTAACATTCCACATATAGAACATCATATTATTATTCTTACCATCAAGAGAAATGGATCCTTTGCCACGGATTACACCAGCTTTGTCATCAAAAAATATTACAACACCACCATCATACTTTTCAAAACTCATAAATTTACTTTTATCACCTATCATGTGATGAGAGCATCCACTGTCAATCACCCATTCATAGTTTTCTTCAATTCTGGTAGCTAGAGATTTCTCCACATTCATGCAACTAGTATATTTAGTAGGTACCAGATCATTTTCTTTGATAGAAATAAATACTTGGATTCATCCTCGCTTAAATTCCCATTATCAGATTCATCATCTGTCACACCTTCATCAGTAGCATAATAACACTTTCTTTAGAATCTAGGCTTGTTAGGTCTTGACTTAGAAACTCTTTCCAGACACCTTGAGGCAAAATGACAAATCTTATTGCAAGAAAAAAATTTAAGAGGCAATTTCCCTTTATACTTACCTTCTCCTCTGGCTACCCTCTTGACAAGAAGTGCTTCAAGCTCATCTAGTTTTCTCTCTTCTTCTTCAATATCTCTCATTTCCTGCTCATACTTGGATATTTTTCTAGAAGAACTTTCTCTCGGATCATATCTCCGCTTATAATTCTTGGAGATAGTAGCTTTGAATGAAAATTCTTAGGAAGAGATTCACTAAACTCACTTAACTCAAAAGCAACAAGCTTACCAATAAACATGTCTCTGGTTACATTTGTCACAGTCTAGATCTCCTTAATAGCAACAACTTTGTGTTTGTATGAAGTAGACAAGGATCTGAGCACTTTAGCAACAATTTCCAATTCATCCAATGTTCCACCAACACATCTGATACTACACACAAGTTCATTCACTCTCTGCATAAAATAAGTGATGTTCTCATCTTCACCCATTCTTAATGTTTCATATTTCCCTTTCAGGCTTTGCAACTTAGCAACCTTCACATGAGTATCACCTTCATACAAGATTTACAAATTTTTCTAGATCTCATATGCAGTCTTCAACTCCATTACATTTCTCATCTCGGTATGAGTCAGAGCACTCAACAATGCTTCCTTAGCCCTGATATTGTATTCGAAATCTTTAATATCTCCTATAGTAGAAGGACCATTCTGTGGGATGATATACCTATTCTTTGTAATTGACCAGTAAAGTTCACCAATGCATCTCAGATGACACTCCATTTTAGCCTTCTGCAGAGAATAATTAGTTCCATCAAATCTCAGACTATTCTTCTTATATGTCGCCATCCCAAATCACCTCAAGCTATTAAACTTCTTCCAAGGAACGTGCTCTAATACCAATTGTTGGCAACACAAGGGAATACAACTGAGAGGGGGGGTGAATCAGTTGTCACATAAATTATACTTATTAAACTTATTCTCAGATCTGATAAGTAAACATGAAAGCATAAACCATCATCACATCAGAAACACACATAACACCAAGATTTTTATGTGGAAACCCTGTTAGGGGAGAAACCAAGATGGAGGTTAGTCCACAAGATTATACTTTGTTAAAAGTATGATAAATGGGGAACACACATGCATTTAGGCACACTGCTCAAATACAAAAGGATTACTGCCCAAAGAAGACTCATTGTCTTATAGATACATTTAGATTACATTCAAAAGATTTTGAACTGAGAAAATAGCATCTGCTAATGCTTGATTATAGTTCCAGTTAAGCACACTTTCATCTACTCACTCTTCTTCAAACTTTACTTCTACTTTCGAAAGATTAGAACATTATTCACACTTAGCATAGAGCATACTTTGCATACCTTCGCTCACCATTCATCCAGTGGGTATAAACAATTGATCATATATATCCACAACTCTAAGGGATAACCTCAATTACATGTTAGCTTTAACAAAATATGAAATGTGTACAAATTGTCGGCCCAAAACAATAAAAAATTTACAATGCGAACCAAAACAATGTCAGCCAAAACATAATAAGGACCCAAAAAAACATCCTCAAATTCAGAACACCTTCAAAAATTATTCCTCAAAGATCCACAACACGCTACAATCACCCTATTGGCCATGAACATGAAAAATATGAACTCACAAAATAAAATCACCAATCGCGAGCACAACGATCAACATGGATCAATAAAGATAGAGCATGATCTAGAAACATCCACAAGCATCATGAATTGCTACAAAAGTATCCACAACACTTCACGTTACTAGAATCACATCATCTTCTTCCAGGAACACCTGCTGAAGCAATAGAACAACTGTCAGAACATAGATACTCATAACTTAATCAAATCTTCATGTGAACCTCTGAAACTTCATGTGGATAAACTAGATATGCTCGACAAAAAACCCTTTGATCCACAACCTCTTATCATTAATATATTAAGCTAGCTACCATACTGAACTTCACTGCACCACCGACAACCTGTAACTTATTTTATTACAATTTTCTCAATTTATCCTCGACATATACAACCTTAAAGACATTAATAGCAATAGTGTTGACATCAATGGCCCAATAGTGTTGACATCAATGACAACCACATATCAGCAATATCCAACAGATTTTCCATTTCTTACTTCCCATGTTACATGCTTAGTGATGATGTCCCTACATTCCAACAAGTAATTCAAAATTGCTGAACCTCTTGGGGGGTTTGCTGTTGTTAGGATTCAAGTTGGGGAGACCGAATCTAGATATTTTTTTCTCAAAATTTTCACCCATTTATGCTCCCCTTTCACATACATGTTCCATACCAGCTTTTCCCCCATAGCCATGTTCATCAACTTTAGTTGTTTTATGCCCGCTCGCCCTGCTATCTTGGGTGTACATACCTTCTCCCATGCCACTAGTGGAAACTTCTGATGCTCTCCCATTTCGCTCCAAAAGAAGTTTCTAAAAAAATGATTTAGTTTCTCTTCAACCTCTACTAGGATCTTCAAATAGGCCATTGAATACAGTAGGATGGCTGATAGTACTACTTTCACCATCATTAGCTTTCCTGCTGAAGACAACCATTTCCCTTTCTAGGTCCCCATTTTGTTCTTGCAACTATTTACTAGGTTCTCCCAGTAACATTTTTTGTTGATGCCAACGAAGAGAGGGGTTCCTAGAAACCTACCTGGAAATTTTTCCACTCTCATACCTAGGATCCTTGCCAGCTCCCTTTGCAAGCTAAGTTGAGTGTTGAGATTTAGAAAACTTTTGATTTTCACTAGTTGATACTCTATCTTGATGCTAAACAATATTCATCTAGGAAGGTTTTGATAGTCCGTGCTTCTTTTCTACTTGATGTGTCGAATAGCATTATGTCATCTGCAAATTGTTGGTGGGTTGTTGTTTCCAATCCATTTGCTATAGGTACTCCCTTCACTCTCCTACCTATCTTAAGACACTAATTCCCCTGCCCATTGCCTCCACCATGATGATGAACAAAAAGGGAGATAGGGGGTTCCTTGTCTGATACCTCTTGTAGATGCAAAAAATCTTGAGATGTCCCGTTAACTAAGATAAAGAACTTGAAAGTTGATATGCAACTACTTATCCAACTTATCCACTCTTCCATAAATCCAAACTTCTTGAGTACCTCTATTAGAAATTGTTTATCCACCAGATCATATGATTTGAGGATATCTAACTTGAGGATCATGCAAGGATCCCTTGCCTTTCTAGCTGAGTGAAGGGTTTCATGAGCTGTGATGATACCTTCAACAATTAATCTACTTGGGGAAAATCCACTCTGCTCCTTTGATATGATTTGACTTAGAACCCCCTTCAATATGTTAGCTATGATCTTGGTGATTACTTTGTAGACTGTATTTCATAATGCAATAGGCCAAAAATACCCCATTGTCTGAGGGTCCTTCTTCTTGGGGATTAGGGCCAAAAAAGTATGATTTTTTGCTCCTAGCATGGTCATCTTTTAACTTGATTCTTCTACTACTAGAGTCAGATCCTCTCCCACAATTTCCCAAATCTTTTGAAAAAAGCCAGTTGGAAATCCATCCAGGCCTAGGGACTTATCAGGGTTCAGCTGGAAAGTTGCTTTCTTCAACTCTTCCATACTTATTAAATTCTAATATAGTACTTTGTTTTGATCTTCTCCTATTATTGTTGGGATAGATCTTAGAAGTTTGTCCTGAGCTATTCTATTGTCCGGAGTTGGTCTATTCAGGATTGTTTGAAAGAAATTTATCGCTTCCTCATTGACCTCATCCATTGATTGAGTTTCTATTCCATTCTCCCTTCTAATAGATGTGATTCTATTTATTACTGCCATTTTGTGGAAGTACTTCGTATTTGTGTCTTCTTCCTTTAGCCATGTTTCCCTTGATTTTTGTTTCCAAAAGCACTCCTCTTTTTTCAATATTTCTGCTAGCTCCTCTTTCAAAGTTTTTTCTACTTCAAAATCATTACCATCCATACCACTTGCTATGATGTGCTCATTGATCGCATCCAATTCTTTTTCCACTCTCTCTTTCTCCTGGAAGATGTTTTTAAAATTCTCCTTATTCCATTCCTTCAGCTTGTTTTTCACATGGTTCAATTTTTTTCTTAACTTTTATAGATGCGAATGGTTCTCGATTCTCAACTCCTACCACCATTCAGTGATTAAGTCTGGGAGTTTTTCATCCCTGAGCCACATGTTTTAAAATTTGAATGGACTGTCTTTTGGGGATGTATCTGGTTGGATGAAGAGTTGGACTAGGAAGTTGTCCGATCCAACATATGGCAGTATTATGGCTTCTTGTATTTGGCTCTCTTCCCCCAATCTCCAAAAGGAAAAACTTGTCTAACCTTTTTGCTATACTGGTGAAGCCTTTTCCCCTATTGGTCCATGTGAAGGTCCCATTCTTTGTTTGAATTTCCATCAATTGATTAGTGTCCAGACAAATTCCTGGAAATCCTGTTGAATTCTAGTGGATTTTCCCACTCCACCCCTTTTTACTCCATGGTTTAGAGTGGCATTGAAATCCCTAGCTAGAATTCCTTTCTCTCCCCTGAGATTTTCTATGGATGTGGATAATTGTTGCCATATATTTCTTTTTTCTGCTGTAGCTATCGACCCATATGTATTTATTAATGTGAATTGCTCATTCTTTTGGAGAAGCTTGCATTTTATTTGTATCCAATTCTTATTTTCTTTCACCACCACACCTGACATTGCTGGAGGGTTCCATAGGACACCTATTCACCTTGAAGCTCCCTCAGCTCCCATAAAGTGCCCCTTCCACTACTTCCACCAATTGAGTCTGTTTTTGCTTTCTTCTATGTCCCACTTTGTTTCTTGTAGCAAGAAAATGTCTGCTTTTGATTGGTCAATTTGGCGCTTGACCAAACTCCATTTGTTAGGGGAATTTAAGCCCCTAGGGTGCTACCACAATAATGGGTTACACTTTTTGGGACATCCTAATTTTTGCCTGAAATCACATATTTTTAGAAAATACAATGATTTAAGACTTTAAAGGTTCCATTTAAATGATTTTAATTAAAGAGGGATTGGTCAAACCCCCTTAGATCAAACCCCCCTTGGATAAAACCTTGTTAGGTTTAAACCATACCTATAATCGAGTCTCCTCTACACCTATCAAAATGTTGATAAAAAACCACTTTTGATTTACCTTTTGGGTGATCAAATGAATTCATTTAAAATTTATGTTTTGTAATCATGTAGCCCTTATTATAAGCTTCCCAAAAAGTATAATTTTAAATATGTTTAATTTGATTATTATATTTACTTTTTATTTCTTGTGAATATAGGATTTTGAATGAACATCAAGTTCTTTGTTTCACACATACGAAAAAAATAGAAAAATAGAGAAAAAAAATTCTAAAAAATACATGTGTGCACTAGGTATTGATGTCCTTATTCCAACAAAAAAATAACAAGTTAATTCAAATGAATACAAAAAAAGTTATGCTGGTTGAAGTACACCTCTATCCAAATTATAATTACCCTGAATTGGAAAATTAATTAAAAAAAAATTATGCAACAAAAAATTATGAAAAAATATCCATGCACTAGATATTTGTGTGAAAATTTTATATTTTAAAAATTAAATTATCCTATCTATAAAAAAGTTATACGGCCAGTAAACATCACTTTTTAAAATCTTTGATTAGTAGAAAAATAAGTTATTAAAATTACATAAAATGATTCCACAATTTATTTTTTAATTTTTTTTAAAATATAATTAGAATCTACACAAAAGATCTAACAATGCTAATTTGATTCATCTTCAAATTCTTAATATATGGTTTAGCTGTTATAGGTGTAAGAAAGTGAATATCTGGTGAAAAATCCTAATTTTAACGTCAAGTTTGGCCAAAAACTGTAACCCATTATTGTGGGATCACCCCCTAACATTCCATGTTATGACCCTCATTGTGGCTGGGAAATGATAACATCCTTCCCCGTTCTTAGTTTCGTCTGGCCGATTGCATTTGCTACTATCTCCAATTTGGCCTTGTTTGACTTAGGGACCCTCTTTCCTTTGCTCTTGATGTTGGGCTTCTTTATTTTTGACTGAGTTTGTTCAAGAGTTCTCTCTTCCATGATCTCCCCTTCTTCTGCCTCCTCTTGTTCCTCCTCATCTAATCCCAGCTCTATGTCATTTTTAGTGTTAGCCATTTGTAGGTCTTTTTCCACATCTTCACCCTCCTCTTGAGGATGTTCCATGAACTCTTCTTCCTCCTTCTCTCTTTGATTCACCAAATTCTCCTTCCTCTGTTGGTCTTTCCAGTTGGATCTGGCATTCCTTACCTTTTTTTTCTCTTGACCTTGGGCTATTCATTTCATTTGAGATCTGTTCTAGTTGCATGGTTATGTCCTTTTGCAATTCTTTGGTTTGCTCTAGTAGAGTGCTCAAATATTTTGCTACCTTGGATGCCACACTCACATCGTATGTTATTCTTTGATAGAGGTCCATCTTTGCTTCCCAAAAATTGTCACTCAACTTTCTCTTTTTAGAGCCTAATCCAGATGTCTACCCTATGCCTCCTTTGTCTAGGACAGGGGTGTTCTCCAGGAGATTCTCCTTTCCCACCATCTCTTTTATTCCACTTTGATCACATCCATGAGGGATATCATTATTTTCACTAACCATACCCATAGAGCATCCTTCCCTTATGGCATCCCTGAATAAATATCTCCCAATTTGAGATCCCTCACATTTGACCACTTTCTAGATCCAACTTCTGAACTTGGATATAATTTCCAAGTTTTTGTATATCCCTATTCCTTCCTCAATTTCCACTAGTATGTTGGCTTCAACATCCTTCTTCCCATTAATTAATGAAATCTTTTTCTACCCCCAGACAGGGAGATCAACCATTTTTATCCATGCGGGGATTTGCTTGATTGTGTACTTCCATGGGTCAAAATTAGATTCCCAAATTTTATAGTGGTAGCTATATCCTTTTAAAAATAGAGGTTTTCCATACACTATCTCCTATTTTAAGTTCATGTCAATGCATTCTATGAGAAAAAAGGAGTTTGGTAGTTGTTGAACACTTACCCGATCTTTAAAATTTTGCTGCCACCACTCCATGATTTCTTCCTTCAGGCACCTTGGGCCAGACCATTTTGAAAATAGGGCTCGATCCTTCAATATTTTAACCCTTGATTTAATGGTTTTCATTGGCATCGAGAACAACTTGCTTCCCCATGGTCTGGGACTTGCTCCCGCTTCCCTGCCTTCCTTCCCTTTAATAGTTTTGGCTTCCCATTATTCTATTGCTCTGATTCTAGGGTTGATTGGAATTCTTTGTTTGCTTTCCCTTGCTCCAATTAGCACCTTGCTACGCTCCCCACATTGACCATGATTTTCCTTTCCTTGCTTGGCCTTTTGGAATCTTTTCTCTTGGGTCACTACTGTCGCTGACCCCTTTCCTCTGTTCATTTTGAGGCCACCTTCGATCAAACAGGTCTGCTACATGTTGATGATGACCCGCATCTTCCTTGTTTCTATTTTTCCCTATCCAAGGGCTATTGGTTCTCTTTGGCCTTTTTCCCTCTTTGATTCTCCAATTTGTCGATGTTTCTACCCTAGGGTTTCTCTTTTTCTTGAACCACCCATGCCTATGATTTGGAATGCTATCTTGAGCGATCCACCTTGCTTCATTCCAATTCCTTCTTCCTTTTTTTTCTCCTAGGTGCCCTCTCAGATTTGACTCACTCCTTCCCTCCTGGTTTTGTGGATGCTCATTACCATCATCTTATCTTAGGTAGCTAGGGTGGCATTTATCTACCCATTCTCCATTGGTAAAGACCCATTGGGGAATATGGGTGCCCACTTTCTCCCTTCTTTCCCCTGTCACATCCTTCTTTGATCGATCATCTTCTTCAGAGTCACCCCAACATCTCCTACCTTGCTTGCCTGCAATTTTTTGCTCTTCTGCGCCTTCTTGCGCCATTAAAATAACATTTTTTTTATATATATCTTTTATTTTTATTGTTAATAAATTAATTTTTATATTTCCTTAAATTCCATAAAAACAACTTAAAGGCATAACATTAGTTCACTCCATATAAAATATACTATCTTTTTGTCATATAAATTGTACTTCTCAATGATTACTTAAATGTTATAACATTTCCCAACTATATTTTAATATCTTAAACTATCTTATTTTTTTAAAAAAATATATGTTGTCTCCATCCTTGAACAATTAAATTATTGAATTGTATTTCTCAACCCTTACTGAAAATGTTATAAATTTTTTCAATTATCTTCTTATTTCTTATATTCTCTTAACTTCTTTTATCAATAATATATATTTTCCCCTTTCTTGAACATTAAAATTATTGATCCACAACATACACTCTTTTAGGCTTCATCATACAAATTCTCAACATTTCAAAGGACCACTTAGTATAATTCAGGTATTTAAATCCTAACTTATTCCAAAGTTATTTAGGGGTATATTTAGGGTTTATAGTTTGGGGTTTATGTTTATCTTTCTATTAAAATAACACATACTATTATTGTATAGTATATGAAAGCTGTCTAATAAATCAAAGAATTTCTCTTAAAATTT